>JAXGGA010001691.1:0-143606 GCA_038373865.1 Uloborus plumipes
AGGAAGAAAAATACTTATATTTCAAACTGGAGTACAAACATTAGCTCTAAATTTATTTCTTTGCCAAACAGTTTCTTTATCTCTTCCAATAAAGATGTCATCTGTATCAGGATTATCAGAATTTTCGCTAAAAGAAAATTTGCTTTCACTGTCAAAATCGCTAAAGCTTTCTTTATTGCTAAACCTTCATTGTCTATTCATCACTTTCTACGTCGGCTAGTAATTAGCTAAAATGCTTCATCCCTTGCTCATATGGAGTCGGCATCTTTTCTTTGTTATAAGTAGTGCAAAAGCAATTGAAAAATATGAATTTTGCAAGGACAGAACTACATAATCTTTGTCAACGACACGCTTGTTAACAGAAAATCATAGCGAGAAGAGGGATTGCTAACAAATACTTCCTTTTCACAAAATGTTTCGAAATTCTTTGAATGGAACCAACTCCAAACACCTGTTCCATTCGGAGAACTTTACTGACGTCAGCACTCACCTGCGGTCGTAAAAGACTCCAATCGCAAGAACCCCCCTAGTTTTCAAGAATTAAAAGGATTTAAGAAAATTCCAACCACACCCACATATCAATCAAAGACACAATGGCAGCTACCCAAAAGATGGTTTCCTTTTCTGTCCATGAAATTCCAAGAAATGGAAACAAAAATGGCTGGGGTCGTTTTCGACCCCGCGCAAGCTTTCGCGTGTTAATCAATCCTACTAGTCGAAATCAAACTCCTATTTTGGAGAGCCATTCCAACACTGTTGTTTTACCATATTTTCCCAGAATCAGCTTTCAAATTGCCAGAATTTTCAAAAAGTTCAATTTTTCTGTCGCCTTTTCTCCTGTGAATAAATTGCAATTTTCGCTACTTAAACATCCAGTTCAGGGTCTTGATGGATGGAGGATCTATAATATTTCATGCCAGTGCAAGTTAACGTATATAGGACAGACAGGATGTGCTCTAAAATTCCGAGTTAAAAAACATGAAAATTGTGTTAAAAAACAAGATTTCAAACGCTCTTCCATTTCCCAACACTGTTGGTCATGTGGTCATATTTTTGATTTTGCCTCTGCAAAAATTATCCATAGTTGTCAGGGCCGTCGGCAAGGGGGGGTGTGGGGGGTGCTACACCCTCCCACTTTTTTGAAGAAAGGGGCCGCCGATTTTATTTTATTATTAAAATGAAATTTTAGAAAAATATTTCAGGACTTTAAATGAAATTTAAAAGAGAAGCGGAATAGTTTAAACATTATTTTATCAGTAAACCTGAATTTTTAAAAATGTCCTGTATTTTCCGTCGCCCCAATTATTACTTATCAAAAATTGGGGCCGCGAAAAATAGTTAAGATTCCTTCACAGCAATATTCGTTGCGAAAAATACGAAATTTTCTCGTTCATGGGGTCATGTAAACAGGAAACTAAAGGTCGCCCTGCCCAGTTTGGAAAAAAAAAAACACTGTATAAATATGTGCGAGAGCTTTAAAAGGTACGCGAACCTCTGTAACTAAAATTAGCCGCCGAATTTTATATTTTAAATAAATTAAAATAAATGATCGATGCAGTAATTAAAAGGGAAAAAGGATAATATGCAGGGGCCGCCAAATTTTATATTTTAAATAAAATTAAATTGAAGAAAATTACACAAAATACCATTATCGAAAGATAGTGCAATGTTTAAACAGAAGATAATTAAAAAGAAAATTTATCACTTTTCACTTTGTGTTCAGACCGAACGAATTTTTTTATGTTGTAAATTTGAAGAAATAATAATAATAATAATAATAAAAGTTTATTATACTGAAATAAAAAATCTGGTATGGACCCCACACTACTTCCTTTTACGTGTAAATTTCTTAGTAGTTGCCTTAAGTGTTAAAAAAAGTGCTTGGAGTGAGCAAGGTAGCAATTCAAATATTTACTCCCCTAATCTGCCACGAAACAATACAAAAAATATTTTGCAATGGTTAATTTTCTAAATATTGCTGATTTTAATATCATTCAGTGACTTTTTCGCAAAATATCGCCAATAGCGCCAAGTTGAACCCAAATTCAAAAAATAATTTTTTTGCCAAATTTGTTGCAAACTTGGCTATATGTCGCCAAGTTGGCGTCAAACACTTGGCGACCAAAAGCTTGGCGACATATCGCCAGGTGGTCGCGCCAATTCATATCACTTGAGTCTGCATTGAAATTAACACTGATTTACCCCAAAAAAGAGGTAAAACACCCCCTTGGGAACATTCAAATGCAACTACAAGGGGAGGTGCACAACTAGACCATCCTCAGAGCCTACATACCAAGCTAGAAGCTTCTCCGGCATATAGTTTTTGAGTTATGCGACCCACATACATACGCACACACGTACATACGGACGTCACGAGAAAACTCGTCGTAATTAACTCGGGGGTGGTTGAAAAAAATTTTTCGGCTGCTTATATGTTGGTAGGTACATATGCACGTGCTGACAGGTCAAAAAAACTAAGGAATTTTCATTTGGGAGTGAGCAAAATCAAAATTTAGACTCAAATTTGAGTGATTTTTTTTTCGCGATCACAATACTTCCTTTACTACGTAAAAGGAAGTAAAAAGGGGGGAAAAAGAATTAAATGCGGTTGCCCTCTCTGCGGCACATTGAAGAGGCTCTTTCTGTTAGACAAATGCATTAGTTAATCTCACTCCTTACCTTAATTTTATCTTGTTTCGGTTAAAGAACTAAACTTGTATCAAGCATTGCTTATGTAACTCCTACTATCAACTGACTAGAGTGCATCGTTCGGAACTGGGATTCCCGTGCACGTGTAGTAGGCGGGGCTAGTTCATGACGCACCAGAGGTGTTGTCTCGTCATGTGCCAGCAGAACCAATCAGTGATGACACGTGTGTAGGGCGTTGCTGCGTGTCACGTGTTTTACGTCGTTTCTATATGCAAATGTAGCAGGGTATAAAATTGAAGATTCGACTTTCGATCTTCACTTGCTTTTTCGATCGGCCACATTGCGTGTGTCGCATTTTTGGAGTTTGTTTCCCCGCTGGAAAGGGGTAAACTCTTTTACTTTTTCGGAGCAATGCTCATTTTTATAATGTAAAAATCAACTTTAAAGTTTACCGGTGATATTTTCCCGGATGTTAGGTCATAATTAAATGTTTTACTAGCTAAATTGATCGTTGGTCATTGCTTCAAAACTTCGTTGATGTTTATGGGAAAATAAAGATAAGTTTTGTTTTTTAAAATGAACTTAGTCATCCTTTAGTATCATTAACTCTGCTGTTAATTATAAGAAATGGGTTTATCCCATTATCAAGGGTTATGGGCCAGTTCTAACAGCCATGTTCCCACTACGGCCCCATAAGCCCGAAGTTGAGAAGACGTCTTTGCCCCGATGCTGGTGATAGCATCCGACGGGGGGGCCAACATTCGATTTATTTTTTTTTGGAACCATCTTTCTGCAATCAACTGAGATAGTCTTACGATGGCATTTTCAACGATAAGCGTGGAGAAATTAAAAGAAGATAATTATCCTGAATGGTCATCGGACATGATGTACCTACTGATGGAGAGAAACCTGTGGACGATCGTCAATGGAAAAGAAAAAGCTCCGACAATCACGGCCAAAGAAGGAGAAGAAAAGGATATCAAGGAATATGATAAAAGAAAACGATCTGCCCTCTCTCTAATATATCTTCACATCGATTCCAAGTACAGAAAACTGATGGGGAAAACAGAAGATCCAGCTGAAGCATGGACACTTTTGAAGAATCACTATATACCTCATAATAGGTGCATGGAAATGCATACCTTCACAGAATTTATGTCCTGCAGAAGGGAAGAAAATGAGAAGATCAATTTGTTTGCAGCTCGTCTAAAAGACATTTTTGAAAGGATCATCGCCTTCGATGAGAAGGGAATATCCGAAAAATTCCTATGTTATCAACTACTTCTACACCTGCCCGACAAATTTGACATGGTTTGCCAGAATATCTTGAGACAAAAAGATGAAGACTTCAAGTATGAGAAGATCGTAAGCGATCTCGTGGCTGAAGAAAACCGACTTTTCCTGAAAGAAAAGGATTCCGAAGAAATTGTAGCCAAGTCCTCCTTTGTGAAAAGCAAGAAACATTGGAAGAAGAGAGTGAAATGTCATTTCTGCGGAAAGCCGGGTCATCTTAAAAGGAATTGCTGGTCGTGGAAAAGTGACCAAGGTATCCAGAGCAAAGAAGATTCATCCAGGAATAGCAGCCCATCACGATTTCAACAACACCAGAGAGGAAGATCCGACTGGAAGTCTCCAAGAAACAACGAGAAGAGGTCCGGATCGCCTTCTACAGAACGTTGTAAGTACTTTTGTTCCTTTATTTGTGAGGCTAATCTGGTGAACTTTAAGGACGATAACCTTTGGATTTACGACACGGCAGCAAGTAATCACTTTATCAAGGACAAAAGAGATATCATAAATTTTGTACCATTAAAGGATAAAGAGTTGGCTGTAGCAGTCCAAGGAAAGAAATTCCCGATTGAGGGGAAAGGACAGGTTCTACTAAAATTTAATAATTACAAAATTTTGCTGGAAGATGTAATGTACTCACCTAATCTAAGAAGAAATTTATTGTCAGGTCCAAAATTTGATATGGGGGGTGCAACTATTAAGGGAGGTAAAGGTGTAATAGAAATTTCAGGAAGAAAAGGTACTATAATAGCTAAACTCAAAAATGGAGTCTATGTAGTAAAACCTGATAAATCTAGTCAAAATTCGAGCATTAATTGTCAAAATGTTAATCCTAAGTGTCAGAAAAATTCTAGTCATTTTGTAAAAATTGAAACTTCTAATACAGAAATTCCCAAAGTAGAAAAACTTGAGAATTGGCACAAGAAATTTGCTCACGTTAATATAGAAAGTATTAAAAGAACGTGTGATTTGCAAAGTGTTAGGGGAATGCCTAATCTTAAAAATGCCAAAATTCATTGTGAAAGTTGTAAACTAGGGAAGCTTAGAAGAGTTTCTTTTAAACCAATAAATCGAATTAGATCTAATTCTCCAGGAGAATTACTTCATTGTGACACATGGGGACCCTGTAACTATAAGGGAAGAAACGGGGAAAGGTATTTTTTGTCAATTATTGACGATTTTTCTAGGAAAACTTCACTTTACCCAATGAGGGATAAAACCCAAGTTGCTAAAATATTAATCCGGCATATTATAAGATCAGAGAGATTTCTTGATAGAAAAGTAAAATTTGTCCGTACCGATAATGGTAAAGAATTTGATAATCAAACTTTTAGAGATTTTTGTCAAAAATCAGGAATCCATCACGAATTTACTAATACGTTTAGCCCAGAAATGAATGGGGTTATTGAAGTGTACAACCGTACAGTGGCAGACGGTGCCAGGGTTCTATTGGAAGAAAGCGGGCTTGATAAAAGTTTTTGGCCAGATGCCATGCTTCATTTTACCTACACCTGGAACCGGGTATGTCATACTGACCAAAACAAAACTCCATTTGAATTATATGGAGGCAAAGTTCCTTCTGTTAAACATCTAAAACCTTTTGGGGTGTTGGGGTATGTTTTTATACCCAAACAACATAGAAATAAATTAGATGCAAAATCAAAAAGGGGAATACTTATTGGTTACGCGTTCAAAACTAAGGGATATCGTATTTGGTTTCCTGATAATGACAAAATCACTGAAACTATTAATGTTTCGTTTAAAGAAAATTGTTTCTATAAAACTGAATTTCCTAATAAGAGCAGTGGAGCTGTGTTGGGCCACATCACTTGGTGTGAAACCCTCGATTCAGATAATGAATCTGGTGATAAAATGATTCATCTCCAAATTCCGGAATTACCGGAAGTCCCAGTAGAAAGTGAGATTGAAAGTGAATCAGAGGGGGAAGATAAAAAGTTATCAGATGCTTCATCAGACGAAGAAAACGGGAAAATACTGCGGGAAGTAATTTGGGAAAGAAAAGTTGTACCGCGAAAAGACGGGACTAGAAATGATATTTACTTTTACGAAAAGCATAAAAATACCAGATTGAGGTCATTGAATGATGTCAAAAATTATTGTAACAAAAATGATATTGTATATAATGCTCAATTGTTCAGTTTTAAAGGTTCTGATCAGTATGAAGGTGATATTCCTAAGGGGGGACAAGTTTTAAATGCAGATTATACACAAGCATGACTAGACTCTGATATTGTAATTCCAAACACGTATAAACAAGCTATGAAATCTAAAGAAAGTGCTGAATGGCTTGCAGCGATGCAAAATGAGATTTCGACGATGGAAGATCGTCAGGTTTGGGATTTAGCAGTCTATGAAGGAAATATCGAACCAGTGAAATCCAGGTGGGTTTATACTGTGAAAAAGGATGAATTGGGTCAAATTGCTAAATATAAAGCACGATTATGTGCAGTAGGAAGCTCTCAAGTAAAATATCAATTCTATAATGACACATACAGCCCAGTCATTAATTTCAGTATAATTCGATTTTTCTTTACATTGCTAGTTGTTGTGCAAAAATGGAAGCATATTCAATGTGATGTTCGTAGTGCGTATCTGTATGCCCCTATTGATCAACCTATTTTTATGTGTCAACCTCCCGGATTTATTATTAAAGGTAAAGAAAACCTGTATTGTAAATTAAAAAGAGCAATCTATGGTCTACATCAAAGCAGGAGATTATGGTATCTTGAAATTGATAATGTTTTAATTAAATTAAGGTTTAACAAATTGTCAGGTTGTAATCTTAATATATAAAAATTACGTGTCCCTGTGTTTGTGGCCAATGGACTCCTCAATTACTGAACCGATTGTAACCAAATTTTGCACGCAGTTTCAGTTTGGTCCAACTTAAATGATAGGATAGTTTATATCTCAATTTAGGACCGCAATGTATTTTTAATTGCAAATTATGTATTTAGCTACCAGCTTTTCTGTGTTCTTGGCTAAACCTTTTTACTAAGCCTTTTTACTAAGCCTTTTTTGACACCTCCATGGCTGAGCGACATAAAGCACACGTTCTGACAGCTTCCGAAGCGCAGTAAACAGGTAATATCTTAATATATAAAAATTACGTGTCCCTGTGTTTGTGGCCAATGGACTCCTCAGCTACTGAATCGATTTTAACCAAATTTTACACGCAGTTTCAGTTTGGTCCAACTTAAATGATAGGATAGTTTATATCTCAAATTAGGACCGCAATGTATTTTTAATTGCAAATTATGTATTTAGCTACCAGCTTTTCTGTGTTCTTGGCTAAATCTTTTTACTAAGCCTTTTTTCACACCTCCATGGCTGAGCGACATAAAGCACACGTTCTGACAGCTTCCGAAGCGCAGTAAACAGGTAATATCTTAATATATAAAAATTACGTGTCCCTGTGTTTGTGGCCAATGGACTCCTCAGCTACTGAACCGATTTTAACCAAATTTTACACGCAGTTTCAGTTTGGTCTAACTAAAATGATAGGATAGTTTTTATCTCAATTTAGGACCGCAATATATTTTTTATTGCAAATTCTGTATTTCGCTACCAGCTTTTCTGTGTTCTTGGCTAAGCCTTTTTACTAAGGCTTTTTTGACACCTCGATGGCTGAGCGACATAAAGCACACGTTCTGGCAGCTTCTGGAGCGCAGTAAACAGGTAATAATCTTTCTTATAACATATAAAAATTACGTGTCCCTGTGTTTGTGTCCAATGGACTCCTCAGCTACTGAACCGATTTTAACCAAATTTTGCACGCAGTTTCAGTTTGATCCAACTTAAATGATAGGATAGTTTTTATCTCAATTTAGGACCGCAATATATTTTTTATTGCAAATTATCTATTTAGCTACCAGCTTTCTGTATTCTTGGCTAAAATTCTTTAAACATACCCGGAATGCCACCACATAATCTGCGGTTAAAAATTGGTTTACCCATAGTTCTTCTACGTAGTTTAAATCCACCGAGATTATGCAATGGTACGCGTTTAGTTATCAAAAAAATCACCGGGAACATTATTGAAGCAATCATTTTGACTGGCAAGTTTAAAGATGAAGTAGTTCTGTTGCCACGTATCCCAATGACACCGTCAGAATCTTCAATACCCTTCAAAAGGCTACAGTTTCCCATTCGTTTAGCTTTCGCCATGTCCATTAATGAGTCCCAAGGACGAACAATGTCAATTTGCGGTTTAGATTTAGAAAATCCACGTTTTTTCCATGGGCAACTGTAGGTCGCTTGCTCCCGTGTGGGAAAACCGTAAAATCGATTTTTGTTTACAAGAGACAGATTAACAAAGAATATTGTGCACCGATTAGTGCTGAGTTAAACTGAAATTAAAAATGCTTATAATTCAAAAAATAACAAATAATATTAGTTAATTATCTACCCTACCTACATTTAAAAAAAAATAAAATGTTATATTAAAAAATAAAATGTTGCAATAGCAATTAGCAAATTTTTAATTAATTCAATTGTTACAAGCTTGAATATTATATTTCTAAGTACTAAAATGATACATTTTTTGTTGATTTTTTGTTTCTAGCAAACTTAGGAAATTTTTGTTTGACTGTTTTCATATTTTGACCTCAAATTCATATTTATATAAAGTTGATCTCTATAACGGTAATAAAGTTTTTCGATTCTATTGAAACATTATAGTTTAACCCATACCTTAGCCACAGCAACGCGTGGCCGGGTCAGCTAGTTGTGTATATGTTTTTAACTCTAAAGTGATTTTATTATTGTACGTTGATGACATTGTTCTATTTGGTAAATGTGATAATGATTTAGAGAAAACTTTAAGTATTCTGAAAAAGCATTTTGACTTAAAAGTGTTGGGAAAAACCAGAAAATTACTTGGTGTGGAATTTGAGGAAACGGGGGAATTTTTGAAAATTCACCAAACTAGCTACATTCTAGAAATTTGTGAAAGATTCAAGAATTTTAAATTCCCGTTTTCGTCACTTCCCATAAGTAAAGGTACTGTTTATTCCACCTTAAATTGTCCACAAACCGAATGTGAAATTAAAGAAATGTCAAAAATACCTTACAGAAACCTTTTAGGTTGCCTTTCATTTTTAGCTAATCGTACTAGACCTGACATAAGTTACGCCGTAAATATTTTCAGTCAATTTCAAAATAATCCCGGATTAGATCATTGGAACGGCTTACTAAAACTCTTGGGATATGTAGCAAACACTAGTCATTTAAAATTGAATTTAAGGTGTAATAAAATACAATTGGTAGTTTACTCTGACGCTGATTTCGCGTCAAACCGAGATGACAGAACTTCTTTAGGAGGCCAATTAGTGTTGTTAGATAACGCTCCTATCGCTTGGCGTACTTTTAAAGAAAAGAGTGTTAGCCTCTCAACGATGGAGTCGGAATTCGTGGCTATGACTGAAGCTGTAAAAGAAATCTCTTGGTTTGATCGCATTTTATCAGAATGTGTTAAAATGAGTATTATTACTGAAAATGTTGTAAAATCTTTATTACTAGTGGATAATCAGGCTACTATCGATTTTGTTAAGTCGCCAATAGAAAATTACAGAACTAAACATATAGATGTTAAGTTATTTTTTGTTCGTGACTTAATAAATAAAGATTTTTTTGATATAAAGCATGTTAGAAGTAAAAATAATAAATCTGATATTTTTACTAAACCTCTAACTCGTATCGAACTCAATAGATTTTGTGAGGATGTTTTTCATTGAATTTCGTAGGGGGGAGGATATAAATTTTTGTGCGACCTTTGTGTCGGATTGAATTGTGCAAGTCAATTTTTAAATGTGTTTTTGAATTTTTCATGTGTTTTTTCTTGGTACTTCATTAGTGTATAAATCGTGAAATTTTAATATTTTATATAGTAAAGTATAGTATGTAACATTGCTAATATTACTTAAAATCTGATATATATTTATAATTGCTCAAGAATATGTTTATACATAATGCTTTATTAATTGTTGCATGTGAGTATTGTTCTTATAGATTTAAACGAATGATCTGGACTACATGATGTGATCTTGTTTTGTACCAAGAAGAAAAATAGTTTGTTACTTTTTATTGGATATAAAATGGAAATGTTTTTGTAATTTTTAGCGGTGACCAATGGTAGTTGATAATATATTAGATCTTTTTTGTGAGAAAATTTGATTCATTTGGTAAGCTAGTGAGAGGGGGGGCATTGTTAGACAAATGCATTAGTTAATCTCACTCCTTACCTTAATTTTATCTTGTTTTGTTTAAAGAACTAAACTTGTATCAAGCATTGCTTATGTATCTCCTACTATCAACTGACTTGAGTGCATCGTTCGGAACTGGGATTCCCGTGCACGTGTAGTAGGCGGGGCTAGTTCATGACGCACCAGCGGTGTTGTCTAGTCATGTGCCAGCAGAACCAATCAGTGATGACACGTGTGTAGGGCGTTGCTGTGTGTCACGTGTTTTACGTCGTTTCAATATGCAAATGTAGCAGGGTATAAAATTGAAGATTCAACTTTCGATCTTCACTTGCTTTTTCGATCGGCCACATTGCGTGTGTCGCATTTTTGAGTTTGTTTCCCCGCTGGAAAGGGGTAAACTCTTTTACTTTTTCGGAGCAATGCTCATTTTTATAATGTTTCAAAATCAACTTTAAAGTTTACCGGTGATATTTTCCCGGATGTTAGGTCATAATTAAATGTTTTACTAGCTAAATTAATCGTTGGTCATCGCTTCAAAACTTCGTTGATGTTTATGGGAAAATAAAGATAAGTTTTGTTTTTTAAAATGAACTTAGTCATCCTTTAGTATCATTAACTCTGCTGTTAATTATAAGAAATGGGTTTATCCCATTATCACTTTCAACCTCCTCAGACCATCAAAATGAAAATTGCATATATTGGTGAATATTGTGCACACGGCCACACGATATAAATTACTGTGATACTCCAGATTTTTTTTCTAAATCACATCGCAGTCAAACGACGCAAACCTGCTCATTGACCGTTTTTTCCGGTGAAAAAAGGAAACAAATAAATGCGCGGGCCTAAAATGTAATTGTAGTGTACAGGCTGTTTTGCAGAAAAAAGGCGCCGGTGTCGAAAATCAACGGGAATATTTCATAGCCCACGGAAAGTTGCTACCAATGAAAGAACCTTCAGTAAACTGAAATTCATCAAAAATGTTTTGAGGAGTGCAATGGGAGACCAGCTTTTATACTCTCTAGTACTGCTGGCATGTGAGAAAAATATTACGGGAAGCCATAAATTTAAAGAGTTTAGCAAGCAAATGGGCTACATTGAAGCAAAGGCGCTGTCAATTTTAAATTATTATTATTTTTTACCATTAAAATTTGTGAAATGTATTTTTAAAACACTAAGGAGTAGATTGAAAATTTTGTCTCTTTTCAATAGTTTTTTTTTTTTTTGTTACTTTTTTGTTAAACAAACTGGATTTTCAACTTGCAATTTTAAAAAAGAAAAAAGGAAGAAGAAAACAAGAAGTTCTGTCAAGAACTAAACGAGCCTACTTTCCCGTACATCGACATCGGCATTCTAGCATCTGATCATTATTCTCTTGATTATCTAAGACTAAAAATTATGTCAAACATACCGTTTTAGCACTTGAAGCTGATTTCTAAAAGCAAAATATACCCCTCTCATCAGATGAAATAGACACATAAAAAGTAAATTAATGAATAAATAATTTCTCGCACCTTTTAAAGAATGTAACTGTTACAGTTCTTCCGTAGAAAAATTCCTCAATTGTTTTCAAAAAAAAAATTTAAAGTACAAAGTACATCAAAACACATTTTATCAAAGAAAGAAAAAAAAAAAAGAAAAAAAAACTCGTCCGTTGATAAAATGTCTCGAATTTCACTTTTAATCCGTTGCCAGTTGTTAAATATAAATAAAGAATAAAATGCCCTCGTGAATGAAACATTTTTGTTACAAAAAAAAATCGTCTGCCAAAAAAAATAATAATAATAATAATAAATTCAATAAAACAAATGAATAAATAAACAAAAAATCGTCTGCACAGTCAGTCATTTTTTTTTCGGACTGTTTACTCAAAAGTTATTAAGGGTGACAGCTTGCTTGAGCGGTTCAATGTTGAACGAAAAATTGTTCAAATCGGAAATGTAAATACGGGAATGAAGTATCCTTGAAAAGTTCTTTCCAACAAAAAAAAGTTTGTTCAAATCGGACTGTTCATTAAAAAGTTAGTATCGCGGGACCGGTTGTTTGAACGGCTCAAATTTGAACCAAAAATTGTTCAAATCAAAAAATCAAATATGGGAATGAGCTGTACTCGCCGAGATCTTTCCAACAAAAAAAAGTTTGTCCAAATCGGACTGTTCATTCAAAAGTTATTAGGGGGGGACAGACAGACCGACCGACCGACCGACCGACCGACCGACCGACACACAAATTCCCCATCTCAATACCCTACTTTCAAATTTTTAATTTTTCGATATTCATTTTACCTTTTTATTTTTTTTCACTTGGCGATATTTTTTTTTGACTTGGCGATATTTTTTAACTTGGCGATATTTTTTGGACTTGGCGATATTTTTTAGATGCATTAAGCTACTTTTAATACTTTTTTCGTCTTTCTTTTATTTTTAACGGGAAAGTAGGCTAAAAAGAAAAATTCTCATGTTTATCGGGAATTTTTTTTTAATAGTAATTAATTGGATCTGCATGTCCAGAACATTTTTAGGCAGTTGAACTTTATCTGCGTTTCCCACAAAACTTAATAGCATGAATGCTCAAGGGACAGTCCCCGCAAAACACAGGAAGAAGAAAAAGGTACCTGATGAATCGTTTAATATGCCCGGCACAGTGCAGGTTGCCAAAGGGTACTTTAACAAATAAATGTTTATTATTATATTATTAATTGCTTTTTAATATTTTTTGACATTTAACATTTATATGGTGTTTGTATAAATAGTTCTGCATATTAATTTAAAGTTTTAAGCATGTGCTCAAAAACTCAAAAGCTGTTTGCTTGACATCTCATACATCTTGACATACTCAGGCTTGTCATTTTGAATTTTTCCATGTGTGTGGGAGGAGGGGGTATACTAAATTCTAATTTTATAGGAAAAAATCAAAAAACAAAAAATGCGTCCACCTTCCACCTTTGTAAAAAATATTAGATTCCAAAGTTCAGGGAAGCTATCTCCCTCACCCCCCTATATGATGAGCCCCAGGGCCGCCAAATTCTCAACACCCCCCCAGATATTTCAGCTAGCGACGGCCCTGATAGTTGTTCTTCGATTTTTGATTTAGATTTTTAGGAATCCTATTATATCTGGAACAATTCTGATTTAGTGGTCAACGATCTGTCTAGCACCCCTCCTTTCCCTAACATTTGGAAATCTTTTATTTAAAAACTTTTTGGTCTGTAATGTAATCCTTGTTGCGCAGTTGTCCTCTTTGACCCATGACATAAGAGTTTTCTGCGGACCTACTCTTTCTGTTCTGTGTATTTACCTTCATGTGTCTCACATTCCTTGTTCACTTGACTGTGGTCAATTGAACCATCCTCTTTTCACACTGATGATGGGGCTTCATTTCTAATAGCCCCGAAATAGCTATTTGCTAGAGTTTTCAAACTCTTTTTTATTATTTTATTTGCACTTTTGAACACGTTGTCTTGTATTTTTAACTTCAAATTGAGAGTTTTTTTCTGCAGTATTATTTTTATTGTAGTAATTGCAAACAATTTCTTAACAATGCACCTTTCCCTTCGAATTCTTAATACCACTAAAAAAATCAACAAAATTCTTCAAAGTTGTGAGTACCAAACTCTAAATTTAACACATCTAAAAGTGTTATAAGATAGAAATCTCAAAAGTGCTCATTCGAATGAGCGTGTATGAGTAAACTCATCGATCCAGATTTATTTATTTTTTTTTCCTCATTGAAAAGATGAGTCTTTTTTTTTTTACATTTTCCATGTTAATACTCTTTTAACATCTATTGTAACAAAAATAAACAGAATATACAACATTAAATCAAATTTAATTGACTTGATAGCTTTCACGAGAAATATGTTTGGGAAAAATCTCCTGGAAACTAAGGCCTGGTTACGGCCCTGCTTGAAATACTAATGAGTTTCTTATCAGCACAGCTTAAGAATATAGACGCACATAAAATATGTGTGTGGATCAGTGGTGCAACAATTGACTTCTACATTTTCAAAACATCGTGTTTTTTCTTACATCAATGTTTTGCGTTCAGTGCATTTTCCATGTTGATGTTTTACGTCCTTAAAAAAATGAATGTGTTTCCATTAGTTATAATGAAATCTGTATTACAAGTTAGTTATCGAGAACTATTACATGGGAAGGCGTTTGCTATTGTTACTTGCATATAAATTATATTGCAGAAAAGTAAACTACTTTTTCTCAGCATACTGTTAAAAATAGAGTGTTATGAATGTTTTCTCCTATTATATACATGAATGCTTTTTTTTATAATTTTTTTTCTATGATACATGTAAGCCTGTATAATAGTCTCCCGCTCTCAATAAATTGTAAGTTTACTTCAAATACGTACTTAGTATATATTTCAGAGCCACTGTACAATTCTTTCTTGTAATTGCATTGGAAGTTAGAGCATTAGAACAAATCTTTATTATTATATTTCCTTTTATTTTCTTTTAATCTTTTTTTTTTTTTTTGTGCATGTATATCATCTTTGAAATTTCTTTCAATTTTCTCTAATTAATCCTTATTAATTATTGAGTAACTTACTTTTAGTTTTTATATTATTCATGTAGGAATTTAAAAGATGTAATGAACTTACTCCAATTACTTTATATTGATATTACCATTTTTTGTGTATTTCTGCTATTAATGAATTAATACAGGTTATAAATTTAGTATCATCAAAACATGTTTTAGATTTTATTATGCAATAATGCAGTAAAAAGTTCATTGTTTTGGAACATCAATGTTTTCGGGTGGATGTATCAGTATCCTCAATGATATTTAGAGTGTATCAACGTGTTACATGTGCTTTGTGTAAAGGCATTTAAAAAATATTATTATGTATTTTATTGAAAATGTTTCTACAGAATAGCATAACCTCATGTCCAAGTGTTGCCTATTTTTGCAGTATGTTTGGTGCCTGGGGTATACTTTTTTCTTTTCTTTTTTAACCCTTAAAGTGATGAAATATAGCCTTTCTAATTTTCTATACAGTTGCAATGACTAGTTATTCTTTATATTTCAACTGAATTAACACAAGTTAGATTGAATGCTTGATTCAAATATTTTAATTTTTATTTTTTACTTCAATTACACAGAATGTTTTTTTTTTTTTTTTTTGCAGATTAAATGCAGATAAATGTGCTCAATTAAATATTTCACCTTTTATTCTATTGCGATGTATTATAATAATAGGCATTAATATATGTATGTTTTTATTTTCAGAATGTAAACAAAGCACCTGGAGGTAAGTAAAATAATCTTAACATTGTGTTGAAGTAAATAAGTACTTGAAGAACCTTTTTTTTTACTTTACTCATTAATAATTTAATTTAACACAATATATTAACCCAGAAAACTATTTGAGTATAAGACATGTATTTTTAATGCTTATCAAAGGCAAGGTATACAATAACCCCATTTGACCTACAAGACCTGTAATTTTGCCACTGTTAGTTGTAGATGCATACTTCCAATTGCAAAAAAGCTTAAAATGCAATACAGAGTAAGTTTGAAGCTTTGGAAAAAATTTCTAAATCAAAATCTTAACTTTTGCTATGGACGCTAGGTTTTCGAATTGATATTTAGGTAAATAAAAAGCATAAAGAAATAATTTCATCTCAGAAAGTTTGACATTAGTACAACCAATTCTCATCCTAATGTGAAATACAAGCTTTTGTAACTTTCGCCACTTTACAGTTGCAGTCAATAACAATTTTCAGGAAATATAGCGACTCAAAAGGGTTTAAAATAACATGTGTTCAAAGAGTTTTTTTTTTTTTTTTCAAATTCTTTGGACTTTTGTAGTTTGTTTTTACATATTGTAGCAGAATATTTGCATTTATTTTTCAACATCAATTAAAAATGTAATTTTTTTTTTACTTGGACACTGTTATTTTTCTGAAAGGGCAATGTGTTCCAATTTCAGCTTCTGCACAGTCCCTGCAAATTTTTAACTAGTATACCTGCTTCAGTTTAGCCGCAATTGTTTTGTTTTTGAATTATTTTTTTTTTTTTTTTTTTTTTTTTTTTTTTTTTTTTTTTTTTTTTGTTGTTGAAGATATGCTCCTAAATATAAGTTTGGTGAATTAGTCTGTATGAAAAGTTAGATTTCATTTTTTCATTAATTTTCTTTCAAATTTTCAACATTTTAACTCTGCATCTTTTTTTCACCATTTTTGGCATTGGAAGTATGCATCTGGGAGTAATGATTGAAAAAATAGAAGTCTTGCAGGAGTGAAACGGGAGCACGCTATATATGTGTAAAAATGTAGATATTTAAGTATTAGGGTAACTTGGTTTAAAAAATAGAACCCCCAATTTAGGTTGTGTCACAGATGTTCTTTAGTATTTCATGCAGATTTGTTTGTTTGCATTTATAGAAATAATTGTATAATATGGTTTTGTTCAGGAATATTTATTTTGCTATACTATATTGATATTACAATGGTGTATGAGTTTTTATATTTATTTTAATGTGACTTTCATTTTCTTAAAATGGGATCATTTTTGTTGAATTTTCTAGTCATTGTAGTGAATGTGGAAAAAATCCATTTTGTTAATTTTAATTATTTTTATGAAATTTAATTCAAGCATATGATACACAGCTTTGTATAATAGTACATTTGAACCTCATTAAAGCAAACGCCAATGAACCTTCAAAATCAATTAGTCTTCACTGTAGTTTGTTTTAGCAGTAATTGGTTTTAGAAGTGTTTTAATTGATGTTCGACTGTATTATCTAAAATATATTTTCGCTCTTTGTAGAAGCTCCTAGTAAGGTGAAATATTTCAAATGTAATAGTCCTGCGCGGCTGTATGATGCAATTGAAGAATGGGAATCCTGTGAAGATAATAGAAATACAATCATCTGTGGTAATTATTCTGTTTAATATTTCTGCTTGTTTGGATTTTATTTATTCTGAAAGTAGAATAAACATTGAATTTTAATCAATTGCTATTACTCCAAAACTTAGTTGAAAGTCATAAAGTTCTCAAATATTATCATGATAAAGGGCTGGAAATACTAAAAAAAAGAAATTTATGCTTTCACTAATGAGTACATAATAATAGTAAGCTATCAGAGTTTGCTCTAGGATGCAGGATTGCCAATTATCACGAAATTCCACTCAACTTAAATCCATCTGCAGACAGTTCCCATTTGATCATGGTGAAAAATCCCACTTTGAATACATGCTAATGTGAACTTAGCCTGTTATGCTACTATATGACCATCAACCATGCAAAAAATTGTCCAAGCAAGTTGCAAGGTATGGGCGTCTCAGATGCTAAATGCTAAACCATGTAAAAAAAAATTTGCAGCTAGTTTAGAAAAATGATTTATAAAACTATATTTTTTTTCTTTCAAGTGGCAAAAATTAAAAACTGAGTAAGTTAAAAAAAAAACTGGTCAAAAATAATCTGCATTAAATGTATTTCTTATTCTAAAATACCAGTAAACTTTACATTTGTGACTTAATATATATCTTTACTTCTTAGGATTAGACTATATTTGTGAAAAGCGTTTGGAGCATGGAGGGCAATTATACAACTGCTATCTCTGTCACGCTAATTGCACCAAAAAAGACATGATAGATCATCTAATTTCACTGAAGCACATGAGAAAATATATTGTAAGTTTATCTATCTCTTATTCATTGTACTTTATTTTTTAGTTCTGTCCAAAAGACATTAGAGTTAAAGAAATAAATACCTTTGTGCAACAAATGTGAAGTATAAATACAACGTTAAAGAGTAATAACAACGTATGCAGTATACCTGTATATTTGTGCTTCTTTAACCTTGTATTTGTACTTCACATTAAAGTTAGTTTTTGTGCTGATATGTTTTCTTCTGTTTTTGTTCAACTAACACATTTTTATTTTTCATTATGAACTAAGCTTTTGTAAATGTTCCATTTATTCTGTTAATAGAGCTATGTACACAATTTGATGAAGAATCATAACAGAAATTGTAATTTAAATTTTATGCTTTAAATGAAAGCTATGAGAAACATAGCTCAAAAATTTAAGTAAATCTTTCTTATGTGTTCAATTAGGTTTAATTTAAAATTGACTAAACATACTCACAGGGCGAGGACTCAGTCACCTTTCTCACCTTTAGTCACCTTTTGAAATTTTGGTCACTTTTTGTCACCTTTTGGAATTTTAGTCACCTTTTTAAACCTTTCTTGAAATGTGTTTTAGAAAAATCCATTTTTGATTCATAAAATTTTTGAAAAGTATGAATATTCTTTTTCTTACCTGAAAAAAAATGGAATTTTGAAAAAAAAAAAAGCAAAAATCTGTCATTCAACCATTAAAAAAAGTGTTTCAACTGTGGCTCATTCACAAAACAAAGCCTTTCAGAAGCACCTGTTTAAAAAGTTTCAAGAGGAAACAAAAAAACAGGTGCACCTGTTCCAAGGATGTTTGGCAGGTTTTTTTTTTTTTTTTTTTTTTTTTTGTTCTTCTAACAAAATTGTGTTGGTGATTTGCATAGAGATGGGGGAAAAACAGGGTCAAAATTCTTATCTTTACTGTTATGTTCTTATCTCTTTTCTGATTTACCCCCACCTTGCCCAAAGAAAAAACTGGTTGCTGATTTCACCCTTTTTCAAATTTAGTTTCATGTTCTAACAAATGCTTTTTCTATGCCATACCACAAGTCTCTATGACCTTGAAGCATGTGTGTAAGGCATAATTGGAAAAACACCCTTTAATTTGCAGAAAAAATGTAATGCAAAAAAGAAAATATCAGGAAGAAAGAAGTTTTTTGGGAAACATCTTTTTTTCTTTTAATTTACAGATATTTTTTTTCTCATTTTCAGAAGTGATTTATTACTATGTGCTTTTTACATTTAATATTGCTATGTTTTTTTTTTTGCAAATATTGATAGTCTGTGTGATATTATTACCTTTATTTCAAGTTGTTATTTTCAAACTTTGGAGATTCTTATTGTTTTTCGTAATAAAAAACTTTTTTGTAAACATTATATTGGAAATGCACAATTTTGACTCCTGCTAAGATAATTTTATTGTTTAAGATTCACTGATGATTCCGAATAATATATTTCAGTTTCTGATACAGTGGACGCTCGATATAACGACCATCTCCGTGCCCCAGAAAAAGGTCTTTGTAACGAGTGGTCGCTGTAAGAGGTAGAAAATAGAGTATATTGGGATGAAGTTGGGTTTTTCATACCAGGCGTTGTCTTGGATAGTCTTTATAACGAGTGGTCGTTATAACGAGCGTCGACTGTAGTACTGAGTATCAAATATGTTCACAATGTTAGAGTTAAGTTTAAGGGCACCAGTTTTTCAATGTCTTGACCTCCAATGTGTGCTCTCCCTCCACATTACAAATCTGCATTTACACAAATCTGCATACTATTTTTATTACTATTCTTTATAGCTCTCTCAGTTAAAAAAAATAATGTCAAGTTTCAAAATTTCAATAAAATCGTTGCTAAGCAATCTTGCTAAGTGATAGCTCGCTGTGACATATGAGTTGACGAACCATTGCTTTGCCTTCCACGACTGGTAGAAATTCAGAAATGAGCCGCCAACATTGGAAATCGCTTATTAATGAAATAAATGAATATTTTCTGTTGGAGATTTCTTTATATTTCGCTCTGCAGAAAATTTTGTAATTTTTTTTTTTTTTTTTTTTTGTGAATTTTAAAATTCTCTAATGTTTGAGTTAAATTTTTAAAACTATTATTGTGTGTCATGCGTAAGGTTTCAATTTTTCTGTATCCTGTAAATATTTTACATATTTTTTAAACTTTTTTTGTAATAACATTAGTTATTATGATTCTTTAATAACTTCATTTAAAATTACTTTTTGTAGCTCTCACAGCAAAAATAAATTACTAATGCATTGGAAAGAAATTTTTTATAAGTTTAACATGTAATTTTGCTGATGTATGTAAGGATTTAGTAAAATTAAAAAGAAAAAAAAAACATTTTCACAGCACAGTGCTCACAAGACTTAAAATATGATATAAAAGTTTTTCTCTCTTCAGTATTGGACATGTGCTGCTGTATATTTTCAGACCCCCCCCCCCCCCCAAGCAAAAGACATTACACTTTTATTCATATGAAATAATATCTTCAGTTTTATACTTCAAGGTTATTTTATTTTCACCTTGTAAGTTATCATTTTGCTTCAATTAAAGTTTCTGATTTTTCAATTTATTTTCTCACTCATTCTGTATTGTCAATACTTTTTAGCGAACATTTTGCTTTGTATTTACAAAGAAACAAGAAAAAGGATGCCGATAATTTTGCAATGAGCTATTAAAAATATGAAAATATATATATATATATGTTCATTAAATACATTGTCATTATCTTTACTTCATAATTTCAGGTGTTAATTTAATTGATTTTAAAGAACAATCTTTGAACATAACATAGAGTTTACACTGAAAGTTTTTTAACAATAAAAACAGTTTATTTAGTTACTTCCAGCCCTATCATATTCATGTTCAGAATCCAAGTCTTTTAAAATAGTATGTAGAGGCTATTTTGGTGAAAGTCAGAAAAAAGGATAACCGTTTTCTTCTTTTTTAATTCTTAACAAATTACTTTTGGTCACCTTTTAGTTACTTTTTTGTCACTTTTTAGTCACCTTTGTTTTAAAATTTGTCACCTTTCTCACCTTTTTCTAAGACCATCAGCAGTCCTCGCCCTGTACTCATAGAATCATGACCATACTAACACTCCGACAGTCTGCATGCCTTTGCACAGAGTAAAAAAGTAAGAGGGGTGTAAAATTACCATCAAAGTAATAGTCCAAGAGCACATGAGCACCAGATTTATGTTATTTTCAGGGCGAGGACTCAGTCACCTTTCTCACCTTTAGTCACCTTTTGAAAATTTGGTCACTTTTTGTCACCTTTTGGAATTTTTGTCACCTTTTTAAAGCTTTCTTGAAATGTGTTTTAGAAAAGTCTAGTTTTGATAAATTAAATTTTTGAGCAGTATGAATATTCTTTTCCTAACCTGAAAATAAATAGAATTTTGAAGGGAAAAAAAAATCAAAAATCTCATTCAACCATTAAAAAATAGTGTTTCAACTGTAGCTCATTCACAAAACAAAGCCTTTAGAAGCCCCCGTTTAAAAATTGCGAAAAGAAACAAAAAACAGGTCCACCTGTTCCAAGGATACTTGGCAGTTCTTTTTTTCTTTTTGTTCTTGAAACGAAATTCGGTTGATGATTTGCATAGAGGTGAGACTTTCACTCATTCTCTATTGTCAATACTTTTTAGTGAACATTTATGCTTTGTATGTACAGAGAAACAAGAAAAAGAATGCCGATGATTTTGCAATGAGCTAAAAATTAAAAGATGAAAAGAATAAAATATGTTCATTGAATAATCGTCATTATCTTCACTTCATAATTTCAGGTGTTAATATAATTGATTTTAAAGAAAAATCTTTGAACATAACTAGGGGTGATTGTGTTCTGGTATTTTACCGGATTTCCGATATTTTCACGATCGATTCTGGTGTTTTCATGTTTGAAAATACCGGAAGTATAATATTTTTAATTATGCTTTTACCTTCTCATCTGCGGAATTTTTTTGCTTTTTCGAATTTTCGATGATTATACCGATCATTATTAATAATATTCATCGAATAGAAAGGTTAAGCTGCCATTCTAATTGTTTTTTTTTTTTTTGCTTTAATAAATTATTTTATTTGCATTTTTTTTATGCCTTCATTTAAAAAAAAATGCAATTGATTTGCATCTGATATGAGAATCGAATTTTTCTCATTTTTTATGCTTTTTACCCTTAGAAGACAAATAAATGCAGCATATTAAAATTAAAAAATCATAAATTTAAAATTTTCGAGTGAAATTCTGCCTCTTTTATGAAAATCAAAATGTAAGTTTAAATTTGAAGATTTGATAAAATTTTATTTTGCTTCAATTATGTGGATAGTAAAAATAATATGTTTATCGTAGAGCTTTAAATTGTAAATCTGAAGTAAGTATATATTTTAATTCTTTTATATGCCACTTTCATACTTTTAATGCCTTAATTTTGAAATTGGCATTTCTTTGCTTCCGCTGTAAGATTCATACTTCGCAATTTTGATGCTTGCTATTCCTTGTTGAAAGGCAAATAAATGAATTTTTTTTTAATTTATCTTTAAAATATTTTTTGGAGATAATTTGTTCAGCACCAGCTCAAAAGTAACTTTATTACTCCTGTTAAAATGTTAATCAAATGCATGTACAATATTTGCACTAAAAACTAATTGAAATTATTCGAATACATGAAATGTAATAGTTTAGGAAAGGAAATTAATTATTACATATGTATAGTCATAAAATTAGGTGAGCTAAAAAAATAGGGCCTTGGTTTAACCCCCCCCCCCCCCAACAAATTTTCTCTTTAAAACTTTCAGGTATTTTTTTATGAACTCACAATCACCCCTGATCATTACATAGAGTTTACCCTGAAAGTTTTTTGGAAATATGTCCTAAAATGATTTATTTTGTTACCTCTAGCCCTATTATGTTTAGAATTTAAGTCTTTAAAAATAGTATGTAGGCTATTTTGGTAAAAGTCAGAAAAAATGATAATCGTTTTCTGTTTTTTGATTTCTTTACAAATTACTTTTGGTCACCTTTTTAGTTACTTTTTTGTCACCTTTCTCACCTTTTTCAAAGACCATCAGCAGTCCTCGCCCTGTATTTTATAAAGAGGCCCAAAAATTTTCTTCGTAAGCACACCATAGCAGGTAAGAACAATTCACTGTTAGCTGCGTCGCACTGGCTTTGGCAGGAAACAGGTTGCAAAGGTGCTTCAATAAACTAAACATCACAGTCATTCCATGTCACTTGACCTGGTGGTCCCCGCTCAGCCATCTCCGACTCTGACGACATTTCAAAAGGTGCTGGCATGCCTTTATAATTAACCTATGCAAATTTCAGCTTCCAAAATGCAAACCATGAGCATCTGGAGTACCTCAAAAAGAATTTTCAAAATTGTATATTGAGTGAGAAATAAATAAGTACCTTTGTGTTTAAAAATAAAAGCATAAAATACAACATTAAAAAAGCATAAATGCGCAGACAGTTCCTACAGAGAGATGTTTCCTGACGCCAAAACACATATGCGTATTCCTGTGTATTTGTTCTTTTTTAACGTTATGTTTTTTATTTTTATGTATATTAAGTCTTTAAATATTAGATGCCTGTATTTTTCAGTTGTTATAATTATTCTTTGTTCATCTTTTTTTTTTTTTGCAATGTCTTATAGTAAAATTTTCATTGTTTAGGAAAAAGAAGACCCAGAAGCTGCAAACCAGCTTACTGCACTGACTGCCAATATGAGCAACTACAATATTCATTCATTACATTTCGATACATGCGTGTCATTAGTGAAAAGGAATGGCAAAGGCACCATAACAGTTGAAGTATCAAAGAGTAAGTTAAACTTCTATTTTATTTCTGCAAAATTCTTTCCATTTAAATTCTAATTCAAAAAAAAAAATCTGAGTGCTAGTTATAAAAGTTAGGTAAGACCTCATTTGGAGTATGCTGTTCGGTTTGGGTTCCCTTATCTTAAGAAAGATATTTATTAGAAAAAGTTCAAGGGAGAGCTACAAGGTTAGTAAATGGGTTTTTTAAATTTAGACCAGCAATTTTCAAACTTCTTAGCCACGGAATTCTTAGTGCCTCCCGTTTACTTCAGAGAACCCCATTCTTATTAAGGGCTACACAACAAAATATTAACGACTTGGAAATCAAATGCTAATCATTCGCTAACATAATTACATTCTTCTCTGTAGGAGAAACTAGCAGAGGAAATTAGAGTTGGGGTTCTGCGGAACACACTCTGGGAACCGCTTATTTTTACTATGGTTCCAGTCTTAGAATGCTTAGTGTGTGTAGTCTTGAACAAAAGAGAATTCCGAGGGTACATGATTCAGTTGTTTAAATTTATCTAAATGGAAGATGTTAAGGGGTCAGATTTTTGTACGGAAAGCAGGAAAAGAGGTCATTGTTATAAGCTTTTTAAATCTCTGGCTAACCTGAAAATTTGGAAAAATTACTATTTTACACTGCATATTTCTGTACTTCAGAACCAGACTAACGTAAGTCCATTTTCGTCATTTTTCAGTAGAGGGGAAAAACGATGTATTCGACAATCGTTTTTCCCCTCTACCGAAAAATGAAGAAAATGGACTTACGCTAGTCTGGTTCTGAGGTACAGATTTAAGTGATAGGTTCATCCTCATTTTTCAAAATTTGGACTCCTATTTGAGAATAAAAATCACTTTTTTTGGGTTACATATAATTAATCATTAATTGTTATAACTATTTATTGAAGAATTTCTTTAAAATAAATAATTCCTTTTTATTTTATGCAAATTTTCATTCTCAGGCGGTTTCAAAAAGATAAGTCTGCCTTCAGAAATTTTGTTGCGAAACCAATCATGTTTATTTCCGAAAAATTTGCATAAATATTGTTGCTTAGTCTTACTGCACAATTATGTTGGCTACTGTGAAGGTATTTAAACAGGTTTGAACAGCACATTGCAATCAAACGAAATGGGTCATCATTGTAGTCTTTCGCTTGTTGAGTAGGGGAAAATGTATGTATTCAAAACATGTGTAAAATCGAATAGAGAATTTGATAAGCTTTTGAACAGATTGCATAATGTTGTAGTTGTATATTTTGCTACTAAGAAATGCTTATGGCTTGAGTTGGGCATTTTGCCGGCAAAATGGTATTTTTGCTGGGACAATGGCAAAGACTAAAAAACCTGGTAAAAATTGGCAAAAATAGAAAAAAACTAGAAAAAAATGAATGGATATCAAAAAATATACAATAAACCAATATACTTTTGTGCATAATACAATTGAGAGTTAAATCAGAATATTAATTTAAAATTTTCATTCATATTAATTTGATAATTAAACTATATTTTATTAATTCTTAAAAAAAACAAAAGAAAACTTCTTTTTGTGCAACTTTAGAAAAACAAAATGTATTCTATTGAAGGAAATTCAATCGAATTTGATGAGAGTCTATTATTTTATGAAATTATTTTCATTTTTAGTTACCGATACCAATAGTTCAGTAAAAGTTTAACTATTTGTTTCATCTCATCATCACTGAACAACAATAAGGCATTCAAGCCTCAGATCAGTAGTAAGATAGCCAGGTCAGTCATTAATGGGGATCAAGAGAAGGCAATTGCCCCTCTCCTGACTTAGAGAAATGTATGTGTTTACAAACAAATTGTCATGGTTTTGGTTGCTTTTCAATGTAATTTGCAGTGAGTATACACCCTGTGACTTCCCTCCCTGTAGAAAAATTTGAAATGATGAGCCTGCAGATAGCCTACTGTTACTCTTAAGCAATGATCTAATACATACGTTAAGTATAGTTTGTTTCTCTATAAATTTATACTGTCTTGATGGAAGAGCAAATCTGGCACGACTTCCCTGTTAAAAACTGACTGAAAAGTATGAGTTTGTTCTTAGTTATGTCACAACCACAGCAGCCATCCCCAATACAGACAGCATCCTTAATACATCTTGGGGGTTGGGGGGCATAATATCATATTACCTCTGGCAAAACTTTTAAACCAAATCTAGTGACTTATTTTATTGTTATTTAAGCTCCCCATTATTTACATAAGTAGCATTTACCGAAAATGCCTTTCACTAAGAGAATAGGTTCAAGAGTGCACTTGAATATTCATAGGCGCCAAAAAAAAAAAATAGTCAAGTAAAAATTAGTTAAAAGTTAGCATTATATTCCTAGAAACGTAAAGTACTTTTGCCACTTTGGCAAAAAATGGCAAAAAGATTTTTAACCAGTTTTTTCCATGGTTTTTTTCACCTGTGGCAAAAACATGCCAACCCTACTTATGGCAGTAAAATATCATCTGGCTGTCCTATAAAAGTAACACTCAGAGAAAGAAGGACTATCTTAAAGGACTTAAAATCTGGAAATATGAGCTTTTCCAATTCGGCCAGACAGCAAAACCCTCCAATATCAAAATCTACAGTCCAGCAATTTAGAAAACTTGAATAGGAAAGCAACTCTGAAATAGAACAAAAAGCACTAAGAAACGAAATTAAAATTTGTGCAAGAATCTCCTTAGAATTTAAATTTTAAAATTTTGTCTGAATGTCCTCTTTAGAGTTATTTAAAAAATATTTTTTTAATTTTTTAAATCATGAAAAAAAAAATTAAATAATTTTTGCTTTCATTGCAACTGGTCCATTTTGAGAAAATTACAGTCAAACCAGGTGCAGATCCAGAAGAGTGTCATGACCCCCCCCCCCCCCCCTCCCTGTCTACTCTACCAAATATGGCCTAAAACTGCATTTTTGGAACGTATAGTATGAAAACCGTAAAACACACCTAGTTTGCACAAAAATTGCTTTGACCCCTCCCTTTCCGAAAATAACCCTCTCCTAAATCAGAAGCTGGATCCGCCCTTGAATCAAACAATGTGTAGCTGAAGAAAAGCGGGTATTGCATGGAAAAGTGACCTTTAAAAGGGTTGACTAACCAAAGTAAATAAGAAATGCTGCTTGAGATATTTGCCATGTAGCAATCTTTTTAAAATTTATACTAACAATCAGTGCAAAAAAAAAGCAAAAAACACTGAATGTAACTAAAGCAAATGGCTAGGTTATAAAAGAGTCTTCAAAGTTGCACTAATGGATGTATCATAGAAAAATGCTTAAATTGGAAATTCTGCTAAAATATGTAGCAAAGTAACCTGGTTGCCACAGTTCAATAATTGGAAATGTCACCAAGATGACAAATCTTCATAGTTTTAACAATTAATGAGTGCCAAGCATTCACAAGAAGTATACAGGAAAAAGTTTATTAATGAGTACAAAATTCTAGTTTTAAATTGTGTGGAAATCAAAATTAAAGCTATCATATATTTTTATCTCACATGATTAACACATTGAATGTCATAGAACAGCATGGCATTCAGCATGCTATTTGACATTCATTATATGTGGCAGTTTCTATTTTACTTATGTTTCTTTTGTTTTGTTTTAGGATGAATAAACGCCTGTTTACAAAGCCAACCCAAGTGTCCTAAATCATTTAATGATGTATGTGATATTAAAATGGACTGTTGGAAAAATGTATTTTTTTTCAAACCAAAGAGATGGTTGAACTATTTGTATGTTTATGTTTCTTCAATATTGAATTTTGTACCAAAGCATTGATCTGAAAATGCATTTATAATAAAATGTTAAACAAGTTTGTGATTTTATACTACTAAATTTAAGTCAAACATTTTTTATTTATTTCGTTTTTTTATTATTATTATTAGTATTATTTCTTTTATTTTTATTTATTTATTTATTTCATTTATTTTGTTTTTATTTATTTATTTGCCTTTTTTTTTTTTTTTTACGACGAAAATGAAAGAATACACCTGCGTTAAAATATAAGGAAATAAATCGAAATAAAATAAAAAAAAACTATAGTTACTGTTGCAGGCAGGGGCGAAGACACACTACCATTTTAGAGGGGTTATGCTGGGAAAAAAAGATTTCAAATTTAAAGACTTTCAGAAATTGCTTGGCTGCCTTTAAAAAGCACCAAATTAGCCAGGTATAAGACAGCTAGTAGAACGTAAACATCACTACCATAAAACAGTGTCTATCAGAACAGAGGCGTGACAAAACCAGAACAAAACTTCCCAACCATACAAAGAAATTCCGCATAAATATACGGTTGGATATTTCTGGCTGTTAAATTTTTTTAGAAAAGTAATATCATGAGAAGTAAGAGAAATTTACTTATGTCATTCTGGTAACAGTACTGGCTTACAAGTCAGGCTACACGTGGAGCGCTAATAAGCACCCAAGTTTTCATCGTGTGCAAAACTTAGTACAGACCTCTCTATATTTTAAACCTTAATCTTTCATAAATTCAAATTTATTTTAGATTTTTTGACAGAAAATAAACCTTTATTTGGCAGCAACTATCCATTCTTATTCTCCCCCATCAGCTGCTTATTTTTGTTTGACCTTTTATAGGTTAAATTGAAAAAAATAAAAATTTTAAAGTGTTTCAATTACTCCTATCAGTGGGGTGAATTGAAACAACTCTAAAAATGTATATATGTTAAATAAAAACTGTTCAACGTGTTTCGTCTTTGCTTGGAGTATCAAGAGTAAAACAAGACTTAAAGTTTTTACCCCCCCCCCCCCAAAAAAAAAAAAATTAACCCATTTATGCCCAAGTTATTTAACAATTTTTTTCAATTTTTATCTGCTTAAAACTATTACTTAGAATGGTTTACATACATTTTAGGCTTAAAATAGTTCGCTGTTGCCATACTTATTAAGTTATTTAACGTCCTGTTTATGGGATATTTTGCGGATATGTGAGCAAAATACGACCTTACTGGACTTTACTTTTGCAAAGTAACATTACAGAAGGCATCTGTGCTCAATTTTAAGCCAATCATTTAAAAATAGTTTAATTTTATGAAAAATAAGTGCGCAAAAAAAAATACTTTCTGTGGCTACACATGCTGGGTCGTTGCTTGACTGATTTGTCTGAAAATAGCTGTCAATAAATAAACTCTGATGTCCAAATAGTGGCTCTAACTGGTTTTCTCAAGAAGAAGGACTATTTAACTTGTGAAAAATTGCTTTAGGAAAAGTATACCCTTACAGGTTTTTATATGCAGTAACTAACAAGCGTCCCGTTTTTAGGCTGCTGGGCATAAATGGGTTTTTAAAAAAAAATTTAATTTTTATAATCAAAGCTGTGAAGTGTACTGATTCACACTGTTTTACGTTATTTAACTTCATAAGCAATGAAAGGAAGTAGTATTTCACAAATATTTACTTTTTTAACACTCATGGGTTCCTATGGGTCATTATGACCCCAATGCAATTTCTGTTTCATGTATCTTGTTTATCAACCATTTGTTTTTAACGGCATTTGGTGACTCTTATGCTTTTAGTTTTTTTATGTCCAATAATGCAATTTTTTTATTTTATTTTTCACGAATTTCATTTTTTGCACACGAGACTCTTGGGTCACTTCTCCAGAATGCTAAAAAAAGAGGACATTGCAACTTTCGCCCAAGAGAACTGGATAGAAAATGTCCCAAAAAATATCATAAGTGTTTGAAATTCACTCGCAAAAAGCATTTGTTTCTGGTCTATAACAGTTGTAAATAAATCTACACTTATTGTAAGTTTTGCTCTAAAATATTATTTTGAATGCATAAACACACTAAATTTTACTGTGATAGTGTCTTTTTATTTTTACTTTTTTATCATTAAAAAGTGTGAACTTAAAAAATGCATGTGTCATTCAGTAATCATAATAAATTAATTGAAGGGAATATTGGGGTCGTTTATGACCCCAAGGGTCTTGAGTGTAACCGAAATGGGAGGGACCCACGAGGGTTAAAAAATAATTAATTGGAAAAAAAAGGTTACATTTCAATAATAAAGTATTTGGACACAATTTTTATGAATAATAGACCACAGCGTTAGGGGGTCATGACCCTTATAACCATCCTTTTGTAACTGCTCCTGGTCAGAAAGCTCATTTTCATCCTACTTTTAAGTAAGAAAAGAGCTCCTTTCTCTTATTTTTTAGCTTGAATCTCTTTCAGGTGACCTTCCATTTGCTGTAGGTTAAAGAATAATGAATTTTTAAACTAAAATTATAGAGAAACATAGGAATATTATGGAAAACATAGAAGAAAAATGTTCTACTTTTTTGTTTATGTATTTCTGTTGTATCAGGGATGTGCCAGGCTGTGCCAAACTGCACTATTCATCGATGCTGCTCCAAGCTGCTACAAAGGATCGAAATGGTCTTTTCTGTGCCAGATTAAAACAAACTTACTCCCAAAAGCTTAGTTTTCCATTAATATTGCTACCCTTTCAGCATATTTATCAGTTTTTGCAGATTTGGCATAAACTTTTATTCATGTCAGCTGATTTTTAAATGGTATTTTGAGTTAGTCCCTATTTTTTTACACATTTCAAATCCTCTTCCTCAAAAAATGATCATTTTAATTTACTATTTTATTCGTCAAATTTGACATCTCTAATTTTGTATTGATTATTATTATTAACCATTCTTATATTTTATTTCTAGTACAAGAGGACTTTTGTAATCTCGTCTTTTTCCACTCCCACTCGGAAAATTTCAATCCAGTTGCAATCAAATTGATCCAATCCAGTATCGCCTGAAGAATTAATATTTTTTGCCAGGCTTTATCTTTGTTCCTAAAATTTTTAGAAACTGAAATTGGTAGCCTTTCTTAAAATTTTTACAATCATTTCAGCTATTTCACTTATTAAACCCTAATTATCGAGTTAAAAAATATTTTTTTGTAAATGTTCTTTTCTTTACTTTTTTCACATGTATTTCAAAATTCTTTTTCTTCTGATATTTCTTAAAATCAATTTTTTGTGGCGTACTGAATTATTAAAATTTGTTTTATGCATTAGTTAATGTATTTGCTGAATTATTTAAAAGTTCATAGCTTGTCTAATAGGTGATTTTTCAAACGACGTTTTATTCTTAAATTTCACAGTTGAAAATAAAAGATTTTAACAGTGCCTTTGCTTGTTTTTCGCATTTGTTAATCAAATAGTTTTAGATAAAATGTATGCCTATATATTAGATCAAATTAGACACGCAGCAATAAATTTTAAAAAAAAGCTTTTCAGTTTACAGCTTTTTAAAACTCACACGCTATGTGTTGAGATAGTTTTCTTACCATTATATTTTTCTCTTCTGTTTCCCTTTTTTAGTCTTTCTGGTTATTGTTTTTGAGTTTTATGTATACAGTGGATTCGTTCTGCACTGCAATTCGACTAAGGCAAATTCCTTGACTGCAACATGAAATTTTCCACAAGGAAATCGCACAAACCCCTTTCTTCTCAAAGGTAATCTAAAATCCATTTAAATTTCAAAAAACACGTTTTTAACACTTCAAAGCCCAATAATTTCCAAAGGGAGAGCCACTGAATGCTTAATATCACCAAAGGTAGCTTAAAATTAAGTTTTAAGGACTTGAATTTTTCAAAATTTTTCTAAAGAGGTTACCGAAATCCCTCCTCTCTCCAACTTTGCCAAAGCTTGCGTAGAATTGCTTATCAGTGGTAACAAATCTTTAGAGAGAACTCCTAAAGAGCTTTCTGAGTTTCTTTAATATCTAAAAAGACAGTGAAAAATGCATTTTTCTAAAGGTTCAATGTCTGGAAATTTCTTTGAAAAGCCTCTGAACTCCCTAACGTGTTACCAAACAAGAGTATGTATGAGGGGAGGGGAGGGGGGAGGCAAGGTGACCCTGCCCCCTCACAAAATTAGGAATCAACTTCAAAAAATAATTTCATTATTTGGTTTGCTTTTGCTCATATATAATTTCCATGCATTTGGTGAATGGCATACATGAAAAACACTTTAATCAGTAGCTAGTAGCCAGTTGACATTTATAAGCTACTTTTTAAAATTATTAGCAGCCACTTTAATCAGAATGCATTCTTTTTAACAAAAACAATAAGTCCCAGCCTTAATGCTCTACACCAAAACGTATGGTGTGAAGAAATGTATTGGCATTGTTATTATACTGTATACATAATATAAAATAAGATGAAAAGTTAGAAAGGTAATATTGCTTCAACCATCAATTCTTGTAAAAAATAAAAAATAAATAAAGCTTGTACCTTTGAGGGGATCAAAAATAAAAATTTCAGAAATCATATTCTCAACAAGCCTAACCCTTATTCCAATTTAAGAAATAAAAAATCAGGTGACTTAGTCAAAAGTTTGGTGCCACAAAGATTTAGTTCTTAAACATGCTGATTTAGCACAAAATAAGTCGAGTGTTAGCTATAACACTGATATTTTAGTGAAAGAATTTTACAATGGTTTAATTTTGTACAGAAATATTGTAAAAGAGATATTTTACATTTACAAATGTCATAATACAAATTTCTGAAATGTCAATGTTAGATACAAAACTTTCCTCTTGTTTACTGAGATGTAATGATGTTGTCTGCCATCAGTGAAACATTCTTGGGTATTGACATTTTTTTCTCAGTGCAGTAGATCTAGTTGAGGAAGGTGTGCAAGATATCTCTTAATAATTTTAACTAATTCAAATTGCTATTGATTTGCTTATTGATTGAGATACTAACTTGAATCTCCATGAAACTTATTTATCTGCATTTTATGCAGTTTTACTACTGGAGTCCTGTTATTTTCCAAATACTGAATTATGATTAGTGACATTTATTACTTTTGAGTCTAGATCTAGGTTACATTTTCATAGTGTATTCTGTAGCTGTAATTTTAAACCTAATATTTTTTATCAAAATATTTTTCAGCAGCATGTATTTCTTTTTCATATTTAGTTTTGTCAGTTATTAAATCATGAATTCCATGGTCTAATTATTTCAGCCTTTTTTTTTCCCTTTTCAATTAGAATTTCCAATGATTCTCTTAAAGAGTCAAAATCTGCATCCTCAGTAAAATAGTAGTGTTCAAAAATAACTTGTGACATTTTGTAATTAATTTAGTTGCTGCTGTTCTAACATCAGCTCTTTTATTTTTGAACTTCTCTGAAGCATCCATATTTAAATTTTCTAAAATATTCACATTTTCTTCAAAATTATTTCTAAGAGCTTCTGAAACTTACACAGTTCAAAAGTTAGCAATGAAGAAAAAGGTACATCTCGACTTCTATTCTAGTTCTAAGGGTTTGAGACAGCATATAAAAAACATTATCTTCAAGACAGAGGCGTATTTGGACGTAAGGCCGCCCTGGGCACTTGAAACTGGCCGCCCCCCCCCCTTGAGGTGTTGAATTTCAGAGTTGTAAAAAAAGAAAACTTTTTTATTTACTTGACATAAAATGTATTTTCAAGGTTCACCGTGCAAATCCCGGCCACACAGCTAGTAAAACATGAAATTGGTTGGTTGTTAACAACCAGCCAATTAGTAAAAATTCGTCTTTTGCAAATCTCAACTACTACAAATCTGCTCTTACATTATTATAAATCAACATTTTTAGTACTTAATGACATTAAGAACTTTCTTTTGAAATTTAAAACAGTTTTTGAAATGAATAATCTTCACATATTTGTTTCAAAAATAGTTTTAAAAATGTTTAAAACTTGTTTAAAGATTTAAATGAAAAAAAAAATGTTACTAGACCTTATCAACAACTTGCAATCGGAATAAAGTAAACAAATAATGAAATAACAATAATATTAAAACAATACAAGAAAAAAAAATGTGGCCGCTGCCGTCCTGTTAACTAAAAAAAAAAAGGTCATTCTCGCGGCCGATCAGCAAAAAACAAAAAAGGTCTTCACTTTGCATGGAAAAAGTGCCCCCCCCCCCCCCCAAGCATGCCGCCCTGGGCTATAGTCCATTTAGCCCATATGTAAATACGGCACTGCTTCAAGAAAAGGCTGTTCAAGATTAAAATTTATATTCAAGATTTTTATCACTAGATTGCCCAAGAAGTCATTTTGACTGTTTGGCCAATAATGGTATAACACATGTTTAAATCAGAAATAAAGGAGGTAGGGGAAAAGTAACTACAATTATTAATAAACTGAATTTATTAATATAATAATGAATATATTGTTTGAACAGTCATAACATTCTAAGAAATTGTGTCATTATATGTATATAATAATTCTTTGAATTAAAATTAAAAAGCTGTCAAAGTGATTGCTTGGGCAATCCAGTGTTAAAGTTAATTTAAACTTTTGTTTTTTGCTATTCAAGATATGAGAAATCATTTGGTATTATATGAAAGCTTTTATTTACACATATTTTCTCTGCAAAAACAATATGAAATACGGATTAAATTTGACTGCTACATTAAAAGTCACTATTGAAAGAAACTAAATGAGTGTTCCATACAAAAGCATTTCAGCCTATTTAACCCATTAATGCCTGACATTTTTTTTCCAAACATATTTTGTATACTGGTTACCTGGCTACAGAATACACTTTACAATGGTTTATGTGCTGCAATCTGTTAATAATGAATTGAAACAATACCAAAGTAATAATTGTACACTATTATCAGGGACATCATTTCGAAATTTTCGAGGAGTGCAAAAGGTGTATACATAATGTAAAATTTACCAAAAAGTGGCAAAAACCACACCCACTTATATGCCAATACATTGATTTCCCAAAGTCGGGGGGGGGGGGGCAATTGACCCCCCCCCCCTAAATGACGGGCCTAACTATTATTTGGTCAATTCAAACACTTTTTGGACCGTCCCTAAAAAGGGACGCTAGGCATTAATGGGTTAAATATGAATTTGCCGTCATTCAAGAATCATATGCCACCAAATAAAAACCATTGAATTTCAAGTTGAACTAAAATGAGAAAACATACACACAACATTATGAACTTAAATAAAAAATGTGTATCAGATTTGGCAAAAACCTCTGGCTGAAAAAATGCACCATGGATCGACACAGGGAAATTAGGGGTTTTTTTTAATAAAACCTCAAAAAACTGGATTTTGAAAAGAAGTGGTGGGCTTTTGTCTTTTTATAGGGAAATGCAGGAAACACTTTAGTAAGAGCCTATTTTTCCCGAGAGAAGTATATGTTTAATTGAAAACAGTTAAAATGTCAAGCACACAATTTCTCTTCTCTATCTCTTCTCTACTAATAATAAAGCTGAAGGTGTGTCTGTCTTTCTGTCTGTTACGCGCGTAGCGCCAAAACCGTTCGGTCGATTTTCATGCCACTTGGCACAAAATTAGTTTGTAGCATGTAGTTTTGCACCTCGAAGCGATTTTTCGAACATTCCATTTCGTTCTTTTTCTATTCGAATTCTTAGCGGAAATTCGATAAAATAGGGAAGAAATATTCCATACACATTTTCAAGTCTTATGTCATTCGAAAGCTTGAAATTTTCTGCACAAAATGATGTTTTTTCGAAGTTTCTACGATCACCAGGAGAGCTGTAACAATTGTTTTTAGAATCCCGGAATTCAAGGCTTATCTTCAGTAAAGCAAGCCAAACGATTCTAAAATGGTTAATGAAATGAATTATTTTATCAACGGAAATCAACTTTTAATGTTGTTACCATGGTTACGTTTTTATTTCGTTTATTTGTTTCGTTCTTTTTCATTGTAAACCATTCTAAATTTATCGTCTGGCAAAACATATTTTATTTCCTTTTTTTTAATTTCAATATAAATTGCAGTAAATGGCTTGAGTGAACGAGTTTGGCTTTTAATTTATCATTTGCTGGTTGATGTTTGTATATGTTTATTGTTTTTATTATCATGGTGAAGAATAATGCACGAAATTTCTATTATTTTGTTTTTGAAGGTAGGAAAGAAAACTTTCTTCTTCTTTTAAACTTTGGTAAGATTTCTGTGAGCAGCAAAATTGTTCTTATTTTCTCTTTTGGCTTATTTTTGTTCCCCAAGGGGGTTTTTACCCCTTTTATGGGGTAAATCGGTGTTAATTTCAATGCAGACAAAAGTGATATGAATTGGCGCGACCACTTGGCGAAATATAGCCAAGCTTTTAGTCGCCAAGTGTTTGACGCCAATTTGGCAACATGTCGCCAAGTTGGCGGCAAATTTGGCGAAAAAAATTATTTTTTTATTTTTTTCAATTTGGCGCTATTGGCGATATTTTGCGAAAAATCCACTGAATGATGTTAAAATCGGCGATGTTTAGGAGATTAATCAATGAAAAACATTTTTTTGCATTGTTTTGTGGCAAACTAGGGATGTAAATGTTTGAATTGTTATCTTGCTCACTCCAAGCACTATTTTAGCACTTAAGGCATCTACTAAGAAATTTACACGTAAAAGGAAGTAGTGTGGGGTCCATGCCAAATTTTTATATCATTCTTTAAAAGAATTACAGTTGAATAACTAAAATAGAGTATTTTTTCTGCTATATCAATTTTTTACAAATGAATTTTTAATTTTATACCACGGGCAAAGCCGTGCGGGTACCGCTAGTAACTAATAAAGTTTCAGAAAGCTACTGTGAAGATAATGGGATAAATCAACTTTCTCCTTCTTTGAGTACCAGCCTTTTCTAAAAACATAATTTTACGAAAGGTAATTGTCTTCGTTAAAAAAGGCCTTCAAAGTGGCAGATTTTAATGAGTAGAAACACTCAGATCAGAGTTTGAAAAATTACTCGAAGGCTTTTCAACCGACTTCCAAGCATTGCTTACAGTTAGTTTCCATAGCAACAGCCAACTTCTACTTCTTACCGCTAGGTAGCAGAGACTGATAGGCTACGAGATTAACATACAAAACAGGCGAAGCCAACGTAATCTCTTTTCAGCTGAGAGTTGTTGATAAACAAATCAGATTTTCTCCTTCTCCCCATGTGTCTCTCTATAAATTTATTCTTTTAGTCAGAAATCGAAAGTTATTTCCTTTAATTATGCTTTACTTCCAATTATGAATCTTGTTTACCAACAACAAAAAGAGTGAAATTATGTCAATTATACCAACACTTCCCGATTACATCTTCACTGAAAAATTGGGAAAAGGATCATACGCTACGGTCTATAAAGCATACCAAAAAGTAAATTAATTAGTTTTTGGTATTTGATTTATTTACTTATTTTTTATTTTCTGTAGACTTAATACAGCTAGTTCTTTCAGAAAGCATGATAATTCACTAAGTTTTCAATAGTTAAAGCCAGATATTGTAAATAGTGTTATTAAATTTTACTGCTTTTGTTTTAAATATGAGGGATTAAGAAAACACTCTATGTGCTTCGTCGCTTTTTTTTTTCATGTACTTAAATCACGAATCATCTACAGTTATTTCTATTTATTTTATACTTTGTCAATGAATAGCCCAATAATGTAGTTAATAGATTATATATTCCCTATTCAACCAGATGTGGAGGAGTCGTTACAAATAGAAAATATTAAATGTAATGAATTAATAGAGACATGAAGAAAGGATGAAAAAATTAGTAATTTTGTGTGCCATTTACTGTCACTTTTATTCTTTTCTGAGTTTGAAATGGTGATTAGAAAAAATTTGAAAATACTTTAATCATGAAAAGAGATAGGAGAATAATTCATTAGAAATAAGTATCAGCTGCCCAGAAATAAGTATTTTTGGTTTAAAAAATTACAAATGGTAATTTTTTAAACAAGTACAAATAGAGAAATTAGTTTTTTTTTTTTTATTTAGTTTCTATTTGTTGCCTTTCTAACATTGTAATTAAAAGGTGAGATCATGAATTTTTACAAAAGATTTTACATAATTATTTTTTAGAGATATTAATATTAAATTTTAGCTTGTCATATTATGTTCTTTTTGCTTTTAAAACATAATAATTCTGAGGCAAATTAAATTTTGAAACAGTTTTAAATCTTCCCATCTAAATTGAAAGCTCGTAAATACAAATTAGGATACAAAGTACGTAAAATAATAATTCAATTATTATGTTATAATTCATTTAATTATTATGTTATAATAATTAATGCATAATTATTCTTCAAAACACTGCTGTAATTTTGCAAACCATGACACTAGTGAAAGTAGATCAGTGATTCCCAGCCTGGGGGCTATCCTCTCCAAAGTGGTGGGTGATAGGGCTCCTTAAGGGGTGGATAAATTCTTAAACAGCAATAGGAGGACAATGAGCATTTAAAAGATTAAATAATAATAATAATAAACAAATATGAAAATTGAAAATGCATTCAAAACCAATTTATTCATGTTTCAGTTAATGAATCTCAACTTAGAGAATGAACAAACTGAAGTTCAAGCTCTTCCTCTTCACACCTTGCTTGAACCTTAAAAAAGTATTTCATCATTTGTTGGTTAACAATTTTCAAGTGTTAGTTCTGGGGTCCTGTTGACAACTTTTGAACCAAGTTCCAAGGACTCCAGATTTGCAAAAAAGTATAGGTCTTTTTTTTTTTATAAATTATGGGTCCCAAGATGCATGTTATAATAGTCTTCTGCAGTTCGTTCAACTGAAAACATTTTTTAAACTCTAATTGCTACATGTCATACAAAGTAATAATAATTAATGAAATAAAATTTTTTGTAAGCTAACTTGTGAAGTATGATGTATGTAACAGTTATACAAACACTATTTCTTGTGCTGTTTATAGAAGGTAGCATTGGTACTGGTAGAAAATAGTAATAAAATTTCCAATGATTTATATAAATACAATGAAAACGTTAGCTCTTGACATACATTTTAAAGCTTTATATCTCCTGGAAGGGGGGGGGGGAGATAGATAATACAAGAATAATTCACAAAAGCAGAAGTTTCTAAAATATGTGTTTAAACTTCTTTTACTACTTCAAAAACATGTGAACTGTGTTTGAAGGGAAGTTTTGTTTTCTTTTGTTTATCTTATGGCACTGACTGCCCCTTTGAAATTTTCTTTTTTTGGATGGTGCTGTCATCCTTTACATTTGTTACAGTGACCTCCTGAAATGTCCTTATTTGGTAAATAGGGTCTACTGATTCAGCACATTTAGAGCCATTGTTGCTATTTTAAAGTTCCGTAGTGTCCCTCTTCATCAGATGTACTTATGTGCACCTGTTGGTATTTGATCATTCAACAAAATTTCGAGTTGATTTTGGAAATTGAAAATTTTCTTCTCCGAAAAATTCAAGTTTGAAGGGTCCCTGATTACAGACTGGACTTAGTGCTTTTATGCCTCTGAATAAAGTAAACATGTTGAGGATTATAGAGTGCTTAGATCCCTAATTTGAAAAAATGAGCATAATGTTCTTTACCTCCTAGATACAGATATGTAAACATTACAAAATGTTTGAGCACAAAAATATAATTCTTATTTCTCTGAGGATGCCAGTCATCCCACCCCGCCAATAAAAGTCAAAAATAAAATTTGGTTTTTAAGAGACTTTTCTTTGTTCAGAGCTCCATTCTATGTTAGCCGTGATAAGTGTTAGTTTGGTCACCGAGTTTTGAAAGGAAGGGGTCTGTTCCAAAGAATAAAATTATACTACATTGATACCCCGCCGGGCCTATCCAAGGGACTATAGTCCAGGACTATAGTTTCTAACAAGGCTGACGTTACCATTTGTCAACCCTTGCCATGACAGCCTCAAAACAAAATTAAATGAATAATGCATGTCAATGCTTTTTTTTTCTCTCTTTTTTTGCCTAAAATCTAAGTGCTACATTATTTGTTATTGTATTCTGATTTAAATTATGGACAGATGATTTTTAAAAATAAGCAAAGGTGTTTTTGATTTTTTTTTGTCATTTTCTATTACTTTTTTTTAAGGAGGTGATATTTGTGTTTCCTTTGTTTACTTTTTAAAATTTAATTTGGTTCTCAGAAGTTTAGTTTGATTTATGTTATTAAAAAGTTAAATACATGTACATGACCTTCGCATTTTTATTCTTTTCACATATTTGTCATAAATAAATGTTCAATTATTATTTGCTTAATTTTTTCTGTATTATGTAGCTTTGTATGTAATTAGAAAATGATTGTATTCTATAATCATTTATACTGAGGATGTTTTCAATATAGAGTAATACAAGGGATGTAGTGGCTATAAAATGTGTCCAGAAATCGTCTCTAACTAAATCATCAGTTGAAAACTTACTTACAGAGATATCTATTCTGAAAAAAATAAAGCATAATCACATTGTAGAGCTGAAAGATTTTCAAGTAAGTTGAACTATTAGTATTGTAATTATGTACTTTGTAAGTGTGTTTCTTTTTTTTCTAAACCAAGCTAAACATTGCACAATAAGTTTTATTCAAAGCAACAACATTAGGTTTTTTCTAATTTAACATGTTGACTGCCACAATACGAAAAATTCCTATCATATGAGTTTGACTAAAACCAATGTACTTGTGAGCTAGTTTGGACTTATTGCTACTTTCGCAGAAGCCAAATAGCTCTACTTTTGCTTGTGTAAGCTCAACTCAAAGTGGACTTTAACAGCTAAGCTCACATACTTTTCTCCGTCTTCACCCCACCTCTTAGCATTTTGCCTTAGGTACCACCAACTGGGGAGTCCGCATAGCGTCCCCCTTCCGGAGGCAGGGCTTGATGGTAATTCGTCGCGAGCTGCAGTCGTTATGATGCTTTTTTAGTCGGGAAAGGTCCCCAACCTTCAGGTTGAGAGTTTACTACTTTATGTGTAAACCTTGCGCATCATGAGGTATTTCTCACCTCACCTCGGTGATGTGACATGATTCTAAGGTCACATACTACGAGTTATCTCGTAGCTTGCAGTCAACGTAGTGTCGCAATAACGCAGTCATTATCTCTAATTACCTGCAAATTGTTAATTATGTTATTTATCGTTCCAACTATATAATTATAGTGGCTCACCTAGAGAAAACAACCAGTAAATTTATGTTTTTCTGTGCGGGGGGGAAGGGGAAAGAGTATGGTATTTCTTGTGAATAATATCAAAAAAACAGCAAAAAGCATGCCTACTAGCATTTAAATGCGTTAATTTCCCAATGCCTTGGAGAAGGTAATTTTCCAATGCCCCTAAATAACAAGCAGACAGAGGTCTGAAGTGGATTGTTAATGAAAGCATGCATTATTTTTAAACCAAAGATGTATATTAGCTTCATGGTATAGTCAGGGGTCAATCTAGAAATATACTAGGTATGTTTACCGACCCCTCACAAAAATAAAAAAAATTAAAAATGGATCCTTCACAAATATCTAAAATACAAAAACAGTCTTAACTGGTTTTGGTCCTGAACGACGCTTTTTCTCTTGGCTGTAAATCTAAGATTTGTATGGGACATTATTCTATTGTTTATTTTATCCTAATTAAAGATGTTAAGAAGTTAAATTTTTGCATGTAAAGCAAGGCAAGATCTTGTTGTTTTAAGCTATTCAAATCTAAGGCTAATTCTGAAATTGGGAAAAATTACTACTTCAGTAAGATTGCAGGCACTAGAAAACAGCATACCAAAAGAGGCTGTACACTGGGGCAAAGAAACCCTCTTAAAAGTCAGCTGGGGTAAATAAGCAAGGGTTCAGACAGCTTAAAGGGATAGGTCCATTCATCTTCACCGTCAACTAATAAATTGATTGGCATCAGCCTAGCCTGGCTCAGAGCCTGTTTCAGATCATCACATTTGTATTTTTATTAAGTGATTACTCAGTGATGCATTCTATGATTTATTCAATTAGATAAAAATGTTTTTTTAATTTTATTTATGTTTGAAAATGGTACAATAAGTGGAAACTGATCCAAAGTACTGTTATTATTATTATTTTTCTTTTTCCAGTGGGATGATAAATGCATTTATTTAATCCTTGAATACTGCAGTGGAGGAGATTTATCTCATTTCATTAGGTCAAAGAAACGCCTTCCTGAACCTTTAGTACAGAGATTTTTGCAGCAATTAGGTAATGACAAATACATTATTTTTCTCTTTTATGTCAAAAATTGGGCCCTTTTTTATGCTTGATCACAAAGCGTGTAACTTTTTTAAAATGTTTCAAAAATCGATTGATAAATTTAGCAAATATGTGCACATCTATTCACATTTTTATTTTCTAGCTTTCCTAAATTAGTATATGTTCTGTCTTCTATATTTTATATTATTCATAATCTTTAATATTTAGGATTTTAAATTAATAAGTGTGATTTAGCAGTAACCGCCCCTAAGCCAGGGGTAATTCAGAAACATGCAATACACCACCAACTCGTTTATTCCATCCATGGACTGCAGTTTTGTGCTTTTTGGCACTCGTCAGCATGGAGTAGGAATTAAACGAGCTGGAGGCAGAAATCCTCTTATTGAGCGAAGAGAGCCAAAAAAAAAACTAGTAGCTAATGTGAAATTAGATGGAATTTCGAATCTTGGATAGAGATAGATAAAAAAATTGGTTCTACTGCATTAATTGCCAACAATGTTTGCGAAGCTGTTATCAAGAATCATACTTCAACATCGGTTTCAGATGATGAGTATTCCAAAAGTATCGTTGGGGAGAAAGGTTTGACTGTTGCTCGATGTGAGGGAAGGGGCAAACTGAGCGGTTTGTAAGCAGTATAAACGTTTTATAAATGAACTGTAGCTTAACAGCAGACAAACTGCAACCGAGGATCTTTTCCCTGCAAGTCACTAATTTACATACTGTATTATTACCCTATGCCCCTGCATTATTAGTAACCATTGTTGGATTTAATATGTTTTCCTTGTTACTATATTTTGTATATGGTAACTACATTAATTTCCTATCAAGAACACATGAGTTTAAGTTATCAGCAGAAATCACCATTTAACTTCTATTGCTTATTATAATCAATCAGCTAATATTATCACGTTACTTATGTGCAAATGTGATCACATTAAGCGGCGTCTACTGTTATTCACTTCTGGAAATTCTTATGCATATTCAGTAATAAATGCAATTTTTAATAATTTCAAAATGTTTGTGTGGGACAAACTATAAATCTTTTCTGAACCCTTTGATTTCTCCTTAAAATTCAAGCACGAGATTGAAACAAAACAGAAATTGGATCTGTATAATTTGTTTATATATTTTTAAATGACATGTTGTAAAACAGCAGCTCATATTAAAATCATTCTTGTGGAATACATAAAGAATTTCAAAATACGTTATTCTTAATAACAAGGGAAAATATGGAACACCAAAGAAAATTAGAAGCAAACAATTGTTATCCTTATTTGATGCCTATTTTATTAAATGCTTATTTTTCCAACTCTAATTTCTGAATATTTGGCTCCAAATTGAATTCTGTCATTTCTTGTGCTTTTCTATTTGTAACATTCGACAAAACAACGGGTCATACAGATCAGGTTCGTGGGAAGGATGTGGTCCGCAGGCCATAGTTTAGATACTACTGCTCTATGTAGATATATCATTGCTGTGGTATTACATATTTAGTGGACTTTACCATAATTCAGTAATTATTTTTCAAAGGCTACTTCGAAACAAAGGCTAATTTCGCTGCACGAAAAGAAATGATTTATCCCAGCCATTTCTAGACGTAATTTAAAAAAATGTCCTGTTTAAAAAAAAATTGTTACTTATTTGCATAGCATAAAAATCCATTCAAACTGTATTACTTGTTTAACTGCAGGGAAATTCAGACACAAATTGGGTACATTTTGCAACACCCTTCACAAAATTCTATATCCTAAAAGTGATCACTTCACAAAATTTCATATCTTAAAATAAGATTTTTCACAAAATTTTATTTGTAAACACAATTTTTTCATTATTTTGAAGCTGAATCAATTTCTCGGATAGCAAAAAATCAGTAAAAAGAAGAAAAAGAAAATGATTTCCAGCTTCCAAGTCCTCTGGGCCAAAGGGATGTTGGTTCAGATTTGTGATAGCTAAACATGCCCTATACAAATTGAAATTTTTTTTCACAAAAAATATGAAAAATTAGTTTTTTTTTTTTACAAAAGGGCAAAAAATATATATTTTTACAAAATGGAACCTAAAAATGAAAACCTGGATCGATCTTTGATTTGATAAAGTATATCTTTGACAGGATGCTTAACTCAGCCTAAGTACTTGTTGAAGCCTCTTCAAAGCGAACAGGTCACTTCTTGGCATTTATGTTCATGACCACTCTGTAATTCCAATAGCTCCTATTTTAGGTTCCCTATAGTACTTTTACTTTCAATTAGTTTGAATGATTCTTTTGTTTTGTTGTGACATTTACTTACTGTATTGTGTGTTTAATTTAGAGCTCTTGTTAAAAAATTATATTGATGTTGCAACGTGGAAGTTATTCTCTTTTACAATTTTGCAGCGAAAGCTCTTCAGTTTCTACGTTCTCAAAACATTGCTCATATGGACCTGAAGCCTCAAAATATTTTACTTAGTAGTGTCAGTCATCCAGTTCTCAAACTTGGAGGTATATATTTCAATGATTTTCTAATTTTGTTATTTTCTGGTATTTATAGAAAAGATGTATGATTGTTTCAAATTAAATCTTAATTTTTGTTTGTTGATTTTGCTTCTTTTAGCATTTTATTTTTCTATATTGATTAAATATGTTTATAAACCCAGCTTCAATAACTCAATAGTATTCATTATTGTATGTAATGATCAGCTAAAATATATTTTACTGCTACTTGAATTTTAATGGTACAAGTGAAAAGATGTCAGGGTGAGTTTCGAAATTCATTCCATGAAAATGTCAATGATTTATCCTTAGATATCATTCTAAACTTAAAATATGTTTTTGTTTCAATATAGACAAAACTTTGAACTATATTATGATAAAGTGAAAGAACAAAAAAGGATAAGAAGCTCTTATTCATTATATTTTGTGATTGTATTTTATCTATTCCCAGAACTTATTTTCGCTGTCAAGGAGAATTTCCTTTTTGAAATGGGAAGAAGTCATATTCATAATATAGAAGAAAGAACAAGGGACCAAATTATTATTTGGTCCCTTATTCTTTCAAATTCAAACAAAATTTCTTGAATGGGCTTCAATTGTCTTTAGTTCTCCAATCATAAGCTATTGAATGTGAAAAACATTTTAAATCATATTAAAAAAATCTAAAACAAAGATATAATATTTATTTATTTATTTTGTGATCATAATTTGTTTTTATTTCCCAAATTCATTTTTTCCTATAGAATTTGAATGGAATTTGGTAATTGAAAAATACTATTTATAACTTGAGCTCTTGTTTCTCTCGTGAATCAAATAATAAATAAACAAATATTTAACAATTAAATTTAATTAATAAAAAAACAAAAGTGAACTCGACTCTCTTGCTTTACTTCTCCAAATAAAAATTATTGATACTGTTTCAAATGAAATTGTGTATGGTGTCAGCAGAATTTCTGCACTCTAGACTTTGTCACCGATAACGTTCACAGGGAAAAGAGGTACGAATTCTGAGGACTGAAGGTAGTTTTATGACATTGAAAAAAGAGTGTCTAAATTAATTGCTAAATATTTTTAGTGTTTAGATACATTTTTCAAAACAGATAAGTTGAAATCTGAATTTTATAATTGCTTTTTCTTAGTGTTCTGTGAAAAAATTCTTTAAATAATCAAAGAATGAGTATTTTGAGTGAACTGCATGCTTCTAATGATACTTTATCTTGTTTGATTACAAATTAAGTAAAGTTCTCTTAAATTTTATGTAAAATTCCTCATTTAAAATGTTTTTGCTTTATTGAATCAGCCAATTTACTGAATCAAAACTATTTCGAACAAACATGATTCATACAAGCGGCAGTTACTGCATTAAAAATTAATGTATTTTTTTTTAATCTTTACTCACTTTTATATATTTTACTGAGGAATTTATATAATTATTGTTATAGACTTTGGTCTTGCTCAGTATTTGAATCCTGATAGTGAAGCAACTTCTATGCGTGGTTCACCGTTATACATGGCACCTGAAATTCTTCTAAAACACCTTTATGATGCCAGAGTGGATTTGTGGTCTGTTGGAATCATACTATTTGGTAAATTTTTAATTTACAATAATTTCAGTATCAATTATTACCAAGTAATAGATATGTAGAATTTGATTGCATGTTTGTGTGATTCTAACTAACATTTACTGCAGATAATTTCGTTTGTTCTTGTTTATTTATCTTGATGTGTAGCCTATTTGTTTGATTTTTTCTTGTACTTCAAACGAGAAATCTCTAAGTACAGTACAGAGTTTATTTGGTGTGGTCAGGACACCAACAACTTTATATCGCTTCTGGTGATAAGTCTATTTCAAACTGTTTCTGTTTCTAGCTTTGTATCATATGTTAAATGTTTTATTATTGCAGAATGCCTTTTTGGTGAAGCTCCATTCTCATCAAGTACTTTTGCTGAACTTGCAGAGAAGATTAAAAGCTCAAATCCTATCCAAGTATGGTAGTTTCATGTAAAAATGCTTTTAAAACTTTTTGATTAATTTTACTTTGTTCTTTCAATACTGTTTATTTTAATATTTATTTGTTCAGTTTTTAATATAGTTATTTGGGATTATTTTATTCAAAACTTAGTGGCTCAAGTTTTTTCTGTTGAAAATGTACTTTATAAAACTTTATTGTTCGCAATTGTCATGCACAGAAATCGAAAAAACTCAATTCTTAGGACCCTAGGGGAAAATTTAAGCACCAGGTAAATTGTTTCTCAGAGTTTGTAGGCACATTCGGCGCAACATAGCTTTTCAATTATTCTTGTACTGAAAAAAACTAGTTACCAAAGTTTTTTTTTACATTGCTGGTAGCGTCGGCCGTAATTGTATGTTGGTTAAATTTAAATTAAAGAACCTGATTAGAACTTTTTTTTTAATTATTCATATATTCATATTGAATAAATAGTTTTCAGTAGTTTTTGAAATAAAATATGTGTACATTTTTCTATTACTGAAATCATGCTTAAAATTCGAATTATGTGGATAGTTTTTTCATTAGAAGATAAAAAGAAAAAGATCAAAGAAATATTCTAATTTGACCCTATGCATTCTGCAGTAATAGTAATGATTAAGATTGTGAATATAATACTCATAGAGAATTTTTTTTTTTTTTTTTTAACTTAAGTTTATTTTGACACTGTATGTTTATAGCACCATGAACATCTTTCTAAGTTTACAAATGTTTAAACACATTCTTTTAGCTCCCATATGGAGCCCATGTATCAGAAAAATGTAAAGACTTGATTTTGAAATTATTGCAAAGGGATCCCAATAAACGAATAACTTTTGATGAATTTTTCAACCATCCATTTGTTGATCTTGAACATATGCCTACTGAAGAAAGTTATTCAAAAGGAGTAAGTATGGCTTATTATAATTTTTGCTTTTCTTTTTAAACACTAAGCTATTTATTTATTTCATGTCAATTTTAGTTTGCTTTCTTTTATTAAAATAATGTTCGTTAATTTTTGTAATTAAAATTTAAAATAATGTATTACATACTGCAACACCCCATTATTTAAGGGTGAATTTCAGCCTGTTAAAGCCATATATTTCCGATAAAAAGGAAAGAAATATGTGTTCAATATATTCAAGTGCAAATCTATAAGCAAAGTTTTCTTCAATCATGTATGACACTAGACTAGGGTTGTAATTTGGAAGGTTGAAACAATTAGATGTAGATTAAAAAAAAAGGTTCCTGATAAGTGATCAATAATTTTTTGTCACGAGCTTAATTAAAAAATATAACCAATGTAAATTAAGCTCAAATCACTGAACAGCTAAAAGTAGTTCAATATTACATTAGAGCTGTTTCTAATGTTTGAAATAATCTCTGTTTTTCACACGTTATGAGTTTTCAGAGATCTGAGATGGTATAGGCTCCAATCATCTTGAATTTTCAAAACGCTACTATATTTGAAAATCTTTACATTATCTCAATATTTTTATTTACTAACTTAGTTTGGTGTTCCTGTGGAATCTTGCGATTGATTTTCAAATAATTTGCCAATGAAGTAGAGGCTTGAAATTTTGAATGTAGTTCAGAATTCGATGACAATGCAATAAAATGAGTTTAAACTGTTCCAACGAGCTTGAAATTTAATTTTAAGACAAAAAAACTTTCTTTTTATACAAATGAAATACTGTATTGTTTTGTTGTAGTTGATGTTTCATATACCACTCGCGTATCCGAGCTGGAGTAGATAAAATCTACTTGATTTAAAGCAGGATTGGTACGGCTTCAATTTTTACGAGCACCATTAAGGTGGAAGACCGTTTTTAGCTCAACACACATGCCATAAGAACCAGTTTCTAGGGTAGGCATTAATTCATTACAGACTTTCACACAAAGAAAGGACAATGACAGCAGAGAGCGAAAATACGTCTATGATCAAGCCAGGATTGAAACCCGGGACCACCGCATCACAGTCAGACTTGTCTGACCACCAGACAATGTGACCGACGTTTTGTTTTGTAATTGGTATCATTGGAAAGTCTGTAAAAAATTACTCCAGATGATGCTTGTTCAAACAGTGTGTGATGGTTAGAACACTTAAAATGATTCTAAGCAAAACTATTTGAAGGCTGTACTTAACTGAATGCAGTATATTGTTTTGAATAATTGTCACCAATAATGAGTTTTTAATATGGAAAATGAGTGTCTCTTATTTTTAAATTGCATTTCTTTATTTTATTTGGTTGTCCACATTTGTCTTAATGAACTTGGCGATTCAAGGAGATAGCTTTTGAAAAAAAATTGAAACAATGTCAAATTAGGATATGCGAGGTGTATTACAGAATGGCAAACATTCAACATAAATCTTGAACATGACAAAATATAAATAAAATGTTAGGCTGAGTTTGCAACTTTTTAGTAAATATGAGGTTTAGTTTCTGCTTGGCGATGTGTTTTCAGTTCATTTCCAGTTAAATGTATTGTATGAGATTTATTTGTATTACTACAAACTCATATTTACAACTGTTTAGTAAATATGAGTTTTTGCTTCTGCTTGGCTCATCTGTGGTATATTTTTGTTATTAGCGATGTGTTTTCAGTTCATTCCCAGTTCAATATATTTGTATTACCACATTAAAAATATTCTGCTCGCATTAAACTTATGTTGTAAATCAAGCTGAATGTTTTTTAGTGTTTCAATGTTGTGTATCATACAGTTTATCTTCAAAGCTAATTTTATCGAGTGATTATATTTACGGAACTTTAGTCATCTTCAATTTAACCCTCTCTCTCATTGTGTGATCTAAGTATTTAAAGTTGAATAAAACATTTCAGACACACAATACTAAAAAGCAGAAAATAGTTAATGAAATAAAAAGATTTTAATGTACAATGTTTTTGAAATGAACTTAAAAGTATAAAATAACTTCTCTAAGCTTCATGTAGATTTAAAGCCCCATGCAGATTCAAATTTCTTACAGTTTGTCTGGAAGTTTTGTGATTGTGAGCTTTTAAAAGCTGTCAAAATACTTGTTAGCTTTAACAGAACAAACATTAAGCACATGTACTACATACCGATAAGGGTAAAAGACAACAACAATGAGAAAACTTACACGTCAGTTTACATTATTTTCAGAGCAATTTAAATTTTAAATGCATCAATTTTCTGTTACATGCTCACCATATGTTTCCTTTTTACTTACATATATTTTGATAGCTATGAAACATTCACAATCACAAATTTTCCTGACAAGATGTTATAGAAATTCTGTATCTGTATAGGGCTTTTAATCAACATCAAGCTTTTATAACTTATTTTATACTTGATTTTTCTTGAAGGTAGAACTTGTACATAAAGCAGTCAAGTCTGATACTGATGGTGAATATGAAAGTGCAATTAATTTTTACAGTCAAGCTCTGGATTACTTGGTTCCACATCTGTTTAGTAAGTCAAATTATATGTTAACTCTTTTATGTAATATCTAAAATAATGATGCTGGTAGTTGAGATTGATGACTTTCAGCACTCATACACTTGCAATTTATTCTTAAATTACATACATCCATATTTGGGGTCTTAATTTTAAGGGGACGCTGCAGTGGAAAAGAATATCAGAATTCGTCTTACACCATTTCCTTTCTCTTTCTGAGGGGAGTGTACATCTGTGAGGTGATTGACATTTAAACCACCAATAACTGGACCGTGAGGAGAAAGTGGGGGGACATACGTCCCCGTCACTTTAGGGGAGAAAGAACCCCTATTGTGAATAGCAATCTGAAGCTTCAGGCGAAAATCAGAGCTGCCTCTCCCTTGCTGAATTGAAAGAAGAAAGGCAGTTAGGTTGGCTCAATTTGCCATTTTACGTTGAGGAATTCGTCCCTGTGATTTTACTCGCACCTATTAATGCTTGTACATTTCAACAGATATCTGATTTTATTGGGAAAAATGTTTCCACGCACAGACATTTTTTTCTTAAAATCAACAAATGAATGAAAATTTGAGAATAATGAACACATAAATTACATGATTACATATTGATGGTTTCCTTAAAAATGAACGCTATATAAAATTATTCAGTTTTTTGTTGTACGTAAAGCTGATTCATTTCTTTCATGAAATTTACTAAATAATGGAATTATTTGTGCATTATGATCGGTTTAGAAAAGGGGGAGAAAAGCAAAATAAGTAAACAACATAATCTCACTAAATTTTATGAAGTAACTATTAAATTCTATCAAATAAATACATTCGTTAATTAAAAAAAAAAATGATGAAAAATGAAAATCCTACCAGTGATTTGAAACACAGCATGCCAGATTTTAAGCTTACACAGGCACGGAATTAAAATTTTATAACTAAAAATGCCCTTTTTCTAAACATCAAGATCGCCACTTGCGGAATAAATATGGGTCATTCCATGTCAAGTGTTACAAATTTCGAGAAAATCCCCACTCGACCCCCTCCGATTTCGATGAAATTTTTTTTGGATGTACATATAAGACTTGCATGAAACCATACCAAATTATAGCTCCATAGGCCTTTTGGTTTAGCCAATAAAAATTATTTTACAAAGGCCTCTTTTTCGTTTCTTGAAAAAATTGACCAAATCGTCAAGTTTGTGCTTTTATTGCTCACGACCTAAGACGATTATCAGGCTCAAATTTGGTGATTCTGATAACTGTTTAGGGTAGAATAGCCTACTTGTGTAACAAAAGCTCCATACACTAAATTTTCTTGCAATTTGCTGCCAAAGTTGGTAAAAAATCGTATTTACTCAAATTTTGACCATAAGTTATCAGCTTGTATCTGCCGAGAGAATGACTATCTGAAGCTAATTCTTTCCTCGTTTGTAGCCTGATAGTTCTTCCGAAAGGTGTGCAAGTGGCATCTTGATAGCTCAAATAATTGCTGAATTATGCGAGTTGAAATTCCAGTCAAATTTAATCTTCTCAATTTTGTCTCAGTTTCAAAGGGCAATATCTCAAAAGGGTTATCTTGAATTTCAATTTTCATTACATCATTGGAAAGAACACATTTTTACTCAAAAATATGTACGTCATTCAACGTGAAATCAAAGAAAAAAGACATAGACATCAAAAGTTGATGTCAATTTGTTCTATTAAAATTTACAGGAGCTATTGTACTCATATTCTGATGAAAAACCCTTTTTAGATGTTTTTGAACTTTAGTTTTTGTGTGCGCATCCGTAAAAACTCAAGAAATGACAAAAGATGAAGTTTCATTTTTAACAAAAATAATTATCTTCGTATTGCTGCTATAAGAGCTTGAGTCTTTTCCTATGTCTTATTTTTAATCTCTTGAAACAGAATTTCGGATCATATGTCATTTAGCAAGGTGTCATTAATATTTTAAATTCATAAAAAGCATTGTTTCTTTTTTCAAAAAAATAAAAATAAAAATAATTAATAAATGAGATAAATAATAAATAAAACAGTTAATATGGTGTGTACGTGATAAAAAATATGTATAATGGGACTGCAAAGCCATTATTCTAAAAAGCGATAACGAAAGTTTTCGATAGAGTTGAATATTGCAATTATTTCCACCATGTAAATGATAACAATAGTAATTAAAAATATGATAAGTAGTAATAAAAATCCATTCTTTATACTGCCGAGGATGTGTCTAGATATTCAGCCTATGATTGCAATTAGCCCATAAACAAAAATGATGAAAAATGGGAAAATGATGACCTTGAAACATTACTGTCCTACAACTTTGCCAAGTGACATATCATCCGAAATTCTGTTTCAAGAGTTTAAAATAACACATAGGAAAATACTCAAGATCTTATAGCAGCTATAAGAAGATAATTACTTTTGAAAAAAACGAAACTTTATTTTTGCCATTTCTTGATTTTTTACGGATGCGCACACAAAAACTAAAGTTCAAAAATATCTAAAAAAGGGTTTTTTCATCAGAACATAAAGTACAATAGCTCCTGTAAATTTTAATAAAACAAATTGACGTCAACTTTTGAGGTCTATGTCTTTTTTTCTTTGATTTCACGTTGAATGACGTACACATTTTTGATCTGCAATATCTCCTGACTGGTTTGTCTCAAGAATAAAAATAACGTTTTTTGGTTAAGAAAAGTGTGTTCTTTTAAATGATGTAAAGAAAATTGAAATTCAAGATGACCCTTTTGAGATATTGCCCTTTGAAATTGAGACAAAATTGAGAAAAAATAAATTTGACTGGAATTTGAACTCGCATAATTCAGCAATTATTTGAGCTATCAAGATGCCACTCACACACCTTTCGGAAGAACTATCAGGCTACAAACGAGGAAAGAATTAGCTTCAGAAATTCATTCTTTCAGTAGATACAAACTGATAACGTATGGTAAAATTTTGCCAAAATACGATATTTTACCAACTTTGGCAGCAAATTGCAAAAAATCTGCAGTGCATGGAGCTTTTGTTGCTCCAGTAGGCTATTCTACCCTAAACAGTGATCATAATCATCAAATTTGAGCCTGATAATTGTCTTAGGTCGCGGGCAATAAAAGCACAAACTTGACGATTTGGTCATTTTTTTCAAGACACGAAAAAGAGGCCTTTGTAAAATAATTTTTATTGGCTAAACCATAAGGCTTATGGAGCTATAATTTGGTATGGCTTCTTGCAAGTCTTATATGGGCGATTCTCTGTAAACTGGTAATTGGCTCTCCGGACTAAGAATTTTAAAACTAATAAAGTGTAATAAAGTAATTATCGCTCTCAATACAAGTAAAGTATTAATACTTTGTGGCCCAATTGTATTTGGAGTGATAACACTTTAATTTTTTTTTTCTAGAAATTATCTAAGAGCCAAAAACACAGTCCCCTGGCTGTCCCAATCCCATAGTCTAACTGTTAAAGATAGTATTTCAAAAAACCTATTAACACTACATAAATTTGGCAATTACTATTTAAAAATAGAATAATGAAGCTATATTTTTCTTATGAAATAAGGTATAATTATGTATTTCTAAAACTTAAAATTGTCATGTAAATTCTGTCTGGAGTTTTTTCAAACAGTCCCCTGCAACAAATTCAAAGCTGTAATACGAAAAATCTATAACTTTTGCAAATTCTTTTTGGCATGAAGTTTAAAGTAATCAGTCTGAATTTGCCGAAATCGCCGAGAACGGTGTTGAAACGCTACTTTGCTTAGTTTGAGAGCCACATTTGTGATGAAAGTATGCATCAGGGTCGTTACGAAAACAGCCCTCCGGGAAGTGATTTTATTAATGTCAATTAATTTAATTATAAAACATATTAGTTATTATGTCCACGATTTGTGCCTCAATTTATAGGTAGTCTCGTAATTAATTATGCTCCATTAGTTTTGCAGAGATTACGCAATAAAGAGCAAAAACACAGTCACCTGGCACAGTCCCCTGCACAGTTATAATAGGCGGGGGACTTACCCCCTATCATGATTTATCAGAAAAACACAAACTTCAATTAGTCCTCTTTCAAACCAAAGTAATAGATTCATTTTCTGAGCAATAGTATTACAATTATGCGAACATTTCAAAAAACCGTGCCCGGACAGATTTTGTGTGAAAAATGACGAGTTTACAGAGAATCGCCCATATGTACATCCAAAAAAATTTTCATCAAAATCGGAGGGGGTCGAGTGGGGACTCCTCGTACACTTGACATGGAATGACCCATATAAATAATTGGCTACTACAAATATTAGGATCATTTTCCAATTAGAGTCAGAAATAAGCGGTCATTAGTCGCATTTTGAAATTACAAATTTTAATTTGATGCCTAGATTTCCAAAGCACTGAATTATTAATTTCCAAAGCAAGGTTCCAAGTTTGACGCGTAAATTTTTGGATCGCATCAAAGCTTTTCTTTCCTGACCCATCGTGATTGAAACCCTCGAAAGACGCGAAAAGAAGACATTTTTTAAAGTAAATTTCAATATGTAATCAATTTTGTTTTTGAAAAAAATCCTTTTCTTCTATATATTTTAGTTATGATTATTATTTTTTGTAAATAATGCAAATGCCAATATGTAGCATTTCTATTTCCGAAAGACTTTTAAAAATCTTCTCTGTGCTGTAGTTGGAGGGGGGGGGGGTATTGTAAAAGTAAAGCAAATATAAAGTAGATGGGTTTCAAACCGCCATTTCTTTTGGTGGGTCGCCGCAAGGTAAGTTCCTCCAAACTTTTTTCCCACAATTACATCACTGTATGATGATACGTATACACGTACATTCGATTCGATTCATTTAAAATGGCACATAGATTACTCATTTTAACTCCCTGAAACGTATCCAAGGCATCATCATGGCGGATAAATTTAAATTCTTAAATTTAATGCTGTCCCTATCGCCATCAGTGCTTTCAAATGAAAATATATCCTTGTTCCATACTTAGTGTTTCATTGCACAAATCAGATGATGTTTTTAAATTGCAAACGTAGTTTCTTTAAAAAAAAGTTTATCTAGTTCGAAGACAATGAATGCGCTTTTATACGTTGTGACATGTTCAGAGCCGAGAAAAGGCCATGCCAACCTAGTCAGAAACTAGGGGCTCGGAACGGAGCGCGGACTCGGAGAGGGGTAGGGGACGCGCCGACCAAACTGATACGAAGCTTGACTTGGCTCCAGGTGGCCCTGAACATGTTGCCTAGAATAGTTCTGTACGAGTTTTCCTGGTTTCCTTCAATTCAATTCACAAATAGGTAAACACGAAAAAAAAAATCGTTTATCTCAGTGTTGTGGAATAAGATTCTTGAGTCATTAAATTAGGGTTCAATAACTTTTAGGACAGTAAGTCTGAGCCATCTGTGGGGCCCTCTTGAATTGTGCAATCAAATTCACGGAGTTGGTATTTTCTCCACTTTTGGGTGGCGGCAGACATTGGACAAAATGAGAAAAAGCACTTTCTTTCCATCACAATTGGACACGAACAATTGGAACAGTGATGTAATTGAATTGTTTAATTCAATTACATTATTACAAGTACTAAGATTAAATTAAAAAAAAAAAAAAAACACGACCCTGATTGCCGACCTCGTATAAAATGAACTCCACGGATCAGAAAGCATTTTAAATTTGAATATGTTTAATTGTTTTCCTAAGGACACGGTAAACATAGAAAACAGAGGATAACCCTTACTAGTAAAATTTGCTATTCGCTAAAGCAGAATAAAGAGGGGACATTGAAAATCCTTTTGAGTCCTCCTTAGTCCGAAAAAGATACAGTATCGCAGTCTGAACCATGAACTCCCCCCCCCTAACATTTGCCTGATTATTGACTGCAGTACAATGATGCTGTAAACAAATAATATTGCACTTTTATTTCACTCGTGCCATATGCATATCGAACACCGAGAATGAAAGGGGCACATTTTTTTTAGTCTGGGAATTTTTTCGAATCCAATTTAAAAAGTGCCTATTCATTCTCGATCTGCACGTAACCCATAACTATACTTTGAGCTTTAATTAAGTCTATACGGGCTTTAATTAAATCAGGACATGATTACCCTCCCACCCTCAGAAAAAAAATAAACGCCAATCAAACACATGAGTCAGGTTTTTTTCCAGAGTAAAAAGTAAGTGAAATTTAAACTTTTTTACTGCTGTAATAAATCAATAAACATCAATAATTTAATTAATTAAAACTTAGGATATCGTTGCCAACAACATCGCGTGAACTTAAAAATAAATAAATAAAAAAAATGAATGTTTTTCTCATCTATATTTTTATTTTTCTTAATTGATAAAAGCAAGTTGTTTTAATGTCAGTTCTAAACTAAGAATTGACAGGGTTAATTGGTAATGAACAATTTTTCTGCTACATTAATGCAAGCAATTGTAACATTCAAAGTAATCCAATGTTATGCCTTGCGCTAAGCTAGGAGTTTCCCAAACTGGGCATCGTAATGATAGAAGTATTTTATTAAGATTTCAGATCATACAAGGGTGAATATCAGGAAAAGTGCTAATTTAAGTCACAAATGAATTTCTCAAGCACTTCCAAATAAAAACCAACCATTTTTCTTTTTTCAAACAGTAAACTGCGTCGCACATACAATCCATGACAAAAATTCCAGGTTTTACTTTAATTTGTGACAATAGAACTTTTTTTATTGCCTCAAATGTCATGTCGGCAGCGCGTCACAGTCCAATCGCAAAGTTAAAAAAAATCCTGTGGATTATAAAACATCGCAGCAGAAACAAATACAAAATTAAATAACGTGTTTTATGTTCATCTATGACGATTAACTCTTGTGCTTTAGATAAAATTAGTTTAGATCGATAAAAAAAGCAATTTCTGCTTGTCACAAGTTTTCACAACATGACAAGTGAGCCAACTTCCGGAATGAAAATATCTAGACAAAACATTTTTTGGCGCCAAAAAATTACACTGGGTGAAGCTCTTACATGTGATGTTTCAGTTCCGATAGAAAATTTTCACTTCGGCTGCATTGAATTACAGGTAAGATTTTTTCAATCTTGACTTTTCTGTTTCTACTAAATGAAGTGTCATGTCGACAGCGGAAATTAAGACACAAAATAAATTAATTTTTCAATTTATTTTTGCATAAGGGAAAAGAAACCTATTGCCATGGACATAATAAGGTGTTTTTATTTTCAAATCTTTTATTAGGGATGTTCAGCTATCATATTGCGGGAAATTTGTCATGTCGGCAGCGCCGAAGTAGAAGATATTTGTTACGAAACTGATGCGTGCGTTACCGATGTTTTTTCGCAATTCTTTCTTCGTGTTATGAGTTGAGTTTTAAAGAACAAAGATAATTTCAAGTGCATCATCAAATTTTCCATTATTGGAAGCAGTTTATTTATTGTTTTTTTAAATGCTTCAAAAGCAATAGTTTTTCCGCAAAATTTTACTTTTCAAACAAAATTGTCATTTTCCCCCTCTCTTTTTTTTTTTTTTACATCAATATTCAGACCTTCGTTCGTAACTACTGCACCCAAAATATAATTTTGCTTTAAAATGGAAAATTTAAGAACAGTTTAGTGCAAATCACGCCCCCCCACCCCCCCCCCCCGCCATACTCTGACTGTCTTGAGCTAATTTCGTTTTTTAAGATTGTGTTAAGAATTTTATTTTATTTTGATTGTTTAACTATTAACCTATTTATCTGTTTGAAAAAAAACTTTGTCGCACTAATTTAAACTTTAACTAACTTTTAATTAGTCTCCATTCTTATTTATGAAACAAAAAAGCGTTCAGGCTGTGTAAGTATTACTATATTCTAAGTAAAATTATTTTCTTTTTAAACATAAAAGGTAGTGAATGTGTTTACTTTTGTACACTAAGTATGAAATCTGTAATATTTATCAGATCGGTAGCATTCTCATCATGTCGGTAATGCTCAAATAGAACCCCCCTAAATTGGGAGTAAATGTTCACCTTGACCATGCCCCTAATTTTTAAAAAAAAATTGTTACAAATGTGTATTTGAAATACCCTATTAATTTTATTTTCTGAGTTTCTTTCAAAATTGAAAATTTCCATTAACAAATTGGCACTTTTCCTTATATTCACCCATAACTCATAGAATAAACATTGATTCAAATCCTTGCGTTTTAAGGAGTGAAGAAATTATTTGCATTAAACTAAGTTTAGTTGACGGCCTTTCGTAGAGGTTTTTTTTTTTTTGTATCCGCTGCTCATTTTGAAGATTTAAAAAACAATGCATAAAAATGAAATCAAATACAGCATAGGATTTAAACTATTGGCACAAAATTAAAAATTATATTTTTATCCACATGAGACACAACATATGAAATATTTCCACATACGCAAGCAAAGTCATGGCAGAAATGCTTCTTTACTCATTGGAACTCTTTGTTACTGCCATCCCCTCCCTCCAACTCCAAACACGTGTTTTTTATTGCCCTGAAGACGAACTCTCCGCTGATAACGACTTCCCCCTGACCCCCCACTGTCCCAGTAATTGTCTCCGACGGGAGGCGTGGTTTACGTGAAAACTCCTCGTTTTTTACAAATTTTCTCCGTTTTTAATTCCATATTACTCTTATTCTAATCTAAGTACGATTAAGTAAAAAGTGTCCCTGAAAAGCCCAAACATTCAAGAATTACGCGTTGTTTTTCAATTTGAGCTAATATTTCATCTTGGATAGTTATGAAGTGTTTAAGCAAAAAGCACCTCTTACTTTTCAAGTCAAAAATTCAACTGCCATTTAACAGTACACTTTTAGAGAAAATGAAAAATTTAAAAAACACGCGATGTTTGTCTTGCTGTGAAGAATCTTATGCAGAAAAAATTATCTCAAAATATTTAAATGCGATAAAGCAATCCCGAATTAACTGCCCCGTAGACTTAACATTAACTTCGAAACTTTCGAGGCTCACTACGGAGGAGCCTTAAGTTACACAATATGGATACATAGTCATGTTTGCCAATTCTGTGGTTTGTGGATGTGTTAGCATGTTCCTAATTAAAGTAGGTAATTGTTTTGACTATGAAATAGAATGAGCAAGATTGTCAATTAATGGCACTCATCTAATATTTTTTCAGAATTTGAGGCCATAAAAACGTTATTATTGCACGTCATTTTTGCAATTGTTTGGGGGTGAGGTTTAGGAATGTTTCTATATTAAACTTCGAAAAGCGCAGTTTAAGACGACATTGGTTAATCTTAGGAAGATCACGAGTCAGAGGCTCTCCCATTGTAAATTTTCGAAATTGATGTCCAAAAAACACCATATTAGGCCCTCTTTGAAAATGTTACCGTGGCTCTACATTCTCGGCGAGAGCTTGTCGAGAGCAGTCAGAAGATTTATTATCCGAGAGAAGGGGAGATAAGGGGTGCAACGAGAGGGCTATCTACATTCTCGGACAAGCGAATGGTCAGTAAAAAAAACAAATTGCCCACCATTTTGGTCCACTCTAGATCACATTATTACGGTACTGACTGTATTTTAAAATCAGGATTAATTCGCAAAACGGAAATCAAGTGTTTGAACTTATATGAAAAAAAAGAAAAGAAAACTTCAGACAAAAAATTTTATTCTGTTAGGACTGTATATGATAAAAATCAAGATACAGTTGAAAAGAATATGATAAAACAAAAATAAATACATAATTAAAAATAATAATACATAAATAATAACAATAAATGTTGCAAACGCAAAATGAAATAAAACATTGCGTACACAAAGTGGCGTACCCCACAGACCCCTCGGCGCGGGGGGGGGGGTGCAAGATGTCTGAGGGCGCACGATAAAATAGCACTATGAGTCACACTGAAAAAATATTTTTTAGAGTTACATATAATTTTCTTCTAGGGGGGAGGGGCGCACTTACAAATCTTGCAGGTGGGCGCACCTAAGTCTATGTACGCTACACCGCACACGCCTTTTGAAGGCTACAAGGAACTTATTTTTTAATTCAGAAAAAAATGTGCGTACTGTGTTTCTGAAAACAAAATTTATCTGAGAAAAAGCTGCTTAAATTCTCTTTCTGTATTTATTTACTTTCCGTATTGTAGTGCAAAAGTAATTTTTTGTTTGTTATATAATTCTTCAAAATTGATGTGAGATATTTTCTAGATCACACTTTTTATTCGTTTACTTTTGACTTTTTTTCAATCAAATAGTTTTTGAATGTCCAATATCATCAAAATTAAAGACAGTTTTAGCCAACTAAAAGTGCAAACGATAAGTTATCAGGTATATAGAATTTTACTTCCCCTCTTTTTTTTTTTTTTGCCTTCTTCAGAACATACATATTCTTTGATGTTTGGAAAAATAAAGAATATTTATGTTTTTATTTTATTTATTTATTTATTTAAAATGAGCATTTTCATTTTTGAGTAATGTGCTATATAAATATAACCTAAAATTTTGCTAAAAAAGTGTCAATACTCTTGTATTAAATGTATAAAATTTTAACTACTTAAAAACGCATCTTTAAGAACCTTTATTGACCTATTTTACAGCCGAAACCTTTTTTTTTTGCGGTAAAAAGCTCTATAGAATTTGAAAATTTTTTACACATTTATGAAGTAATGTTTATTTTGTATTTTTAGACTTAAGATTATTAATAATTTTCACAAAAATATAAAATAGCAATAGATACATGAAGTATTGCATTTCGTTTCGATACAAAACGACTTGAACTGTTTTTAGCATAAATAATTTAAAGGGAGGGGGGATGTCATTGCTTTTGATTGCATTTTCTACATTAAATATGACTATCATTTACAATCAACAATCATGATATCGATTCTGAATAAGAGGTGAAACAAAATGGCTGACACGCTGTCCCTCTTTGGCCGCGAGCGGAGCAACCTACGCGGGGGGTCTCCTTTGCCTCGTGCCCAAGAGACCGACAACAAGCGGAGACATCGCGAGGCACGAGAGGGCGAGAGGAGGCTTCTCAAGAGCGACACGAGGGACCCCTGTATATTCTTGCTCTCGGTCTGTCACGTGGTCTCTCGGGAGGGCCTCGGAAGAGTGTAGACCCGGCATTAGGGGAATGAATGGGGGTTTTGGAACGTTTCACTAACGATTTTTTTATGTTGAAATTCCAAAAACGAAATGTATAACTATGAACTCAGTTAATCTTAGTAAGAATAAGGTTCGACCGCTCTCAACCCGAAAATTTTCCAAAATTGATGTCTAAACAACGCAATAGCATTTTTGATGATGTTAGAGAAAGGCATAGGGTTCGGTTTTCTCCTCTGAATGTTTTTTGTCGAAGTTAAAGATCTCAAAACTCAATTTTAAACGATTTTCGGGATCTTTCCTCGAACATTTTTTGAAATTAAAGTTCTAAAAATGCATTGTAGACCATCTTTGATGACGTTATGGGAATGGATGGAATGTGGAACTCTTCACAGAATATTTTCCCCGAAACTGAGCTTAGAGAAATGCGGTTCCATTGTTGTCGATGTTAAGAGCTCGGAAGCCTTCCTCAGGAAAGTTTGCAAAATTTGAAGTCTTAAAAATGTGGTTATAGTCCATTTATCGGTAGCCTTAGCGATAGGATTCATGTACTCTGCACCAGCAGTTTTTCGTAATTAAAGATCCAGAAACGAAATTTAAGACCTTTTATCATTATTTGGTGGGAGGAGGGGGCTTTTTTTAAATTTTTTGAAATTAAGTTTTAAAAACAAAACTGTAGGCTATATTCGATAATGGGGCTCGCTTTTCACCTCCGGAAATTTTTAGAAATTCATGTTCCAAAAACCAATTATTAGACGATCTTCATTGAGGACATTCACTTTCTCCCGGAATTTTTCAAGACTTGAAGCTCTAAAACTATAATTCCTTTCTAACTTTAACGCCGAAAAAAAAAAGAGGCATTAGGTTCGGATACCCCCTTCCTCCCATTTTCTTAGCTACTTTTTTTAAAATATTTTTATTCTAAATCAAAATGGAGAAAATAGGAAAATATTTTTCAGTTAACAATTTTGGTTTTCTGTATTGAAATTTTTAATTTCCTTCCAGCGCCCTCATTGGTTAGAAGTACAGAAATTTGTGACTTTAGTGTAAGTTTTTTTTTTTTTTTTTTGATTAATTTGTTTATTTTGCAAAGATACTCTTCGGAAATTCTTAGAAAATTTCGCAGTTTTTCGCAAGTTTCGCAGCGAGCGCAGGTTTTAGAAGGATGCAAACTTAGATTTGCACTACCCTGAGAGACCGAAACAACATATTAAAAATTCAGAACTACATCGCGATTTGCGATTTTAATGTCTAATTTGACTGGACTACTAGGTTAAAAAGCCTCAGATCGATTTTTTTTTTTGAGAAGTTATTTTTCTACCAATAATTTTTTGATAGCGATTTTTCTAAAGGATCTTCTTTCATGATAACATCCCCCCCCCCCCCCCTGTTTTAATTAAATTTGCAATCGTGAATTGTCTAAATGAATCGTTTAAAACGCAAGAAAAACCCTAAACACAAAGCAAAGTTTTTGAATTTTTTTTATAAAACTTATTAATTGAGCTTCCTTGTTTTGACATAAAGCATAATTCGCACCGTAGGATTCATGAAATTGAGAAGTAGGCATGCATATCATGCTGATAAAAGGTCATTCATTACGAGAAGGAGGAAAACGGCGAAATTTCTTCCTCTTAAGCAATTTGTGCCTCGTTTGAAAGCTGATTAATCATTCCAGTTTCGGAGCAGTGTTAAGACATGACCCCTGTTGCACATAAGTGCTTATAATACAACACCTTGTTCCGAAAAAGTTTTGTAAGCAGCACAATGAAATTGAATTGATATTTTGTACTTTTTTTTTTAATGATAACTTTTAAGACGCTACTTTTGTAAGTGTGCTTATTTATTGAAAAAATTTAATAAAACGTACATTAAGACTGAATTTTTACTATGTTTTTCACTATGTTGAAATAGTTTTAGTACAGTCGACACCAGATAGTTGAAGTAGTCACACTTAAATGAATCAATTCTTCAAATACAGAAAAAGATCCCGCTTTATTGAACTAGCCACTTTATTGAATAATCCGCTTAATTGAATTAATGAATCAAAACTGTTTAGAACAAACGTGATTGATGTAAGAGGCGACTACTGTAATGTATCTTAAAACGAATTAAAATGTATCTTAGCATTCTTTCGCAGATATTCTTTCTCCACATGCTCACAAAAATATCTTTCCGAAACCAGCTGGGATGAGAAAAGGAGGAAAGAGAGATAGGTGGTTGGGGAAACAATGATAAGAATTAGAATTAAATTTATTCTTTAAGTATGAACATTTTCAACACCAAATTTTAAAGATCATTTAAAGTGGATAGATTTTATTGATAGTCACATAATGTAATAATGGCAGAAAACGTGTTCGCTATATGAAGCTATAAGGTCTTTGATCAAACTCCCCAAGTAACTGTGCTGAAGTGAAAATGTCAAAATGATGCAAAATTTGTAACGGTCAGAGGTAACTTCTTCAGTTTCGAGCTGGTAAAATGATTCAGTGCTTCATTATAAATTCAATAACTTCGTTTGTCTTCTACGTATAAAGTTAATTAAGAGCTTTCGTTTGAGACAGAAAATTGAAGACGAGAACATTTCATTAGTTTGACCTGTCAAAAGCAGACATGAAGTATTATCGGAATTGAAAGGACAGAGTTTTTTCAATGCAAGTCGGGATTTTACTGCTTTAAATTCGCCGGAAGACCATACATGCGATATCCACAACAGGGCCGCCTGTAGCCAAAGTAGGCCCCTGATCAGTTCGTTCACCGGGAACCCTCCAATAAACCTATAAAATTTATGCTCATCCGATGCCTAGCCCTTACCCCGCAAATTCCTGGCCCGACCAGGCTGACATGGCCTCTCGTCGGCAATGTTTCACAATCTCATTCTCGAGCACAGACCGAAGAAATTAAAATAGTGCTTTGAAAGACGCTTCGTCCTCAAGGAAGACTGATAAAAGAAAATATCGAATTCGTTAAATCCGGTTGATGTTTTACCAGTCCTTGTTTTCCGTTTCGTTTTCATCGTATGACGCAAGCAACTGCTTTTTAAAGACTTCCCAACATCCCGCTTTTAGGGCTTCTAGAGGGAGATAGACTCTGTAATTGCATCTTACACAACTGGGTCCATTTGGATTACGCGTTGGGAATAATTTCGTCGTCGTCCATGAATAAGCAGGATCGTTGATGGGGAGTTTGAGCGAAACCCGAAATTAGGCTCTTAAAATTCCCTAGAGCTAGGCGAGAAAACTACTGATCATGTAACTAATAACTCTTAAAAGTTAAACATTTTTAGTGTTATTGTTGGTGGACAAGTGTTTAATTTTCCATATTCTGTTTTTTATGTGCTTAAGTTTATATTAAGATTTATATTAGTGATTCAATGTTACTCCTTATCTCACCTTTTCTCCCCAATGTTATTTTAATAAATAAGTTTTTAAATAAACTTGGTTTGTGCTGTGAGGGAGGATTCTCATTTGTTGTTTTCCAACCGTTTCAAGCTAGAGTTTTAATTCATGTTGGGCTCGAATGCGTTATAATTGACGCAACAAAGCAGAAATAAATAAAGGTATGAACAGGTTAGCTGCACGGTCGTACAGCTAAGCATCTATATTAGATGCCCGGAATGAATAAATCAGCGGTAGGCACCCGTCGATCGCGATCGATCACTCGATCTCGAGCCCATTTTAAGTCGATCTCGGAAGTTTTGAAACTTGCTTTCTATCCTAGTAGAATTAATAAAAAATAATTTCTAGAATAAAATAAGGTTTAATGTTGAAATCGAAATTATTTGACATTTTTCCAGTGACTGGAACTTTTTATAGTCACTATTTTATCAATTTTAAATCAAGCTAGATACTTGTATGCAATGAGTTATCGCCCACTATGAGTTATCGCCGGGCGGTAACTCATTGCATATTACCCAGCTTTTGCCTTCAATTTACGAGTTGAGCCGTACCATGGTTTGCGGGCGCTCTCTGGTAAGGTAAATTCATTTTATCTACCAGTCTGTTGGTAATCTTTGCTACAACAAGAGGATATTTGTCTCCACCTCGATCATTGGCTATTCCTGACTGAGGAGTCCAGAATAAGGACGAAACTGCAGCCTCAAAATGTCAATACCGAGCTGTGGTTGTAATTTTCCTTCAATATACTTGTGTCTGAAGATATTTTTATGTGGGCTAACATCACAGTTTTTTTTTTTTTTGTCGTGTCTATGATTTAGCCGAACTAAATAACTCCATGGATCCTTATAACTGCTTTTGCGATTGGTTGCGATTTTGCGATTGTTGGATGTTATCGTCATAAAGGTCTGTAAGTGACGGCAATACACCAATTTCTCTCAGGTTCGCACTTATTGCTGGACACTCAAAGTTATGACAAGGTGTAAGCTGTGTATCTGGGCAATTACAACAATCACAGTTTTTGGCAATTTAAAGCAACTACTAAATAAGTATGTAAGTCTCTTCTGACAAGAGCGACTTTGGCAGGGACGGATACAAGAGAGGTACGTTGGGGACGATCGGCCCACCTTTTGAGGGACAAGCCACCGGTAATTTTTCGATATTGAAGTTCAAAAATCGTAGTTTTGGACGAGTAGCAATACTTTTGGTTTGGGGGTGAGGTTTGAAGCTCTCCCCCAAAGTACAGTAGCCCCTCGTTATATCGCGCCTCGTTATATCGCTCATTCGGATATATCGCTCTTTTCTTTTGTCTCCCAAAAAAAAAAAAAAAACTTTTACTTCGAAACCATTTTTGATAAAATATGTAAGGTGCTCAGAAAAGGTCTCTTTCTCATTTATTTTTGTGGCAAAAAAGACACGGTAAAGGCCAATTACAAATTTGCGGGGAAAAACAATCGGCCGATGATGCAGCAGCAGCATGTTTTCCTGATGAATTGAATCGAAAAATTGTTGAGCTAGACTTGATAGATGAGCAAATCTATAATGCTCTCTACTAAAAAATGCTTCCAGATAAAACTCAAGATTTCAAGGCGAATAAATGAATTTTTATGTATGTGTACGTATAATTTACTTGCATGCTGGATAGAAAACAATTTTTAATGACCTCGGTTATATCGCGCTTTCGGATATATCGCGCTTTTTTCTTGTCCCCCGAAAAGCGCGATATAACGAGGGGTTACTGTATTTTGGAATTGAAGTCCGAAACTCTTGTGATCAATATTTGCTAACTAGTATACACAATAAAAAGTAAGTAATAAAAATCAATTGCCTCTCCCTTGAAAAGTTTCTAGATCCGCCCTTGTTTCTAGGATTTCGAATTCGAAAACCTTCGGAAAGAGTGTCCTGCTAGCTCCATGGTCCTGCCCCTCGGAGGAAGCAATTGAATCGTTTATTTCAGAAACCCGTCAAGTGATTTTTTAAAAATTTTCGGAAACATGGAAAAACTTTCTAAATAAAGGTTTTGGCTTGAATAAAATAAATAAAATGTTTCTTGTCATCTTGTAAAAATAATTAACGCTTTAGGTTAGTTTAAAAAATAATAATAATAATTTTTTTTCAAGTTAAAACTTTTGTTTGGGTTTTTTTTTTTTTTTTTTCAGTTTTCCGCAGGTTTTATAAAGTGCACTTGACGGGTTTCTGAAATAAACGATTCAATTATGGATTCTCCATTGTTTGCGATCCTCGTCCTATTGCGTTTTTAAATGTTTTATTTTAAAGGCTCCTTTGAGTTCGTTTTAACAAGGATCGACTGTATTTAGAGATATTCCGGAGAGCAATAGTTAACGCGCCCATCAAGGCTGTGCTACAAAATGCGCAAGTTGCAGTGCGATACATTTTTGGGGGCCACTTTGTTTTTCCCAGAACTATATAAAGCAATTATCAGGTGCATTTTTTAATCCCTTTCGAGGCCCTTATGCCAGTGGGGACACCTCACCTTTGCGACAAAGTAAATCCGCCACAGGTAGGTAGAAATTCGTTTTATCAGTAATAACTTATTTAAAAAAAAAAGCAAATGCAGGACCTCTTGTTGATAAAGGAACAGAGTAAAAATATTTTGCAACACTACCGTTTTATCATAATTGATACTAGTGGTTCACCCTATTTAAATGTAGGTGAAGGGAAACCCACATATGCCATTCGAAATAATTAGAGAACGACATCATTTATAAATATCTCTTTTATCTCTCTCTCTTTTTTTTTTTTGCTTCCATGTTTTAGTTTTTAACGTAGGATTTCCTTCCTTGTAGTTTGAAAAAATCCGAGTGCATTGTCCAATCGAAAGGTAGTTTCTCGACAATGCGCCACTGCTGAGAGTAAACACTATCATTTTTTAATTTTTGTTTCTTTCTTTTTAATTCTTGCTTCATTTACTCGTTTCTTCAGGTAAATCGATACTTCCTCCTTCATAACTGACCTTGGGTTTATCCTTGACCATGATTTACGTGCTCTTGCACACAATTGCGTGATGAGAAGTCTTAATTAAATCATCGCAGTTCCGCCCATTTCTTGCTCGGATTGCTATTGGAAAATTGGAAGGAAAAAAATAATAAATAAAACGGAGGAAAATTAATTCATTTTTACTTAGAATTCTCTGTCTCGAGAAATTATCCGCAAATATCGCAATTTGTCCAATAATTCTGTCAAGGCCGGATACAAGGGAGGGGCGATGGTTCTGTTCCACCGTATCGCTTTTCTCGGATGACTTTTCATTCTTACGCTCACATTTCTTTGCATTGGAAAAGGGGTTCCTTGCAACCCCGAAACGCGTGTCTGCAGCTATTTGTAGAATTTGTGCTTTCAAACGTTGGATTACCCTAATTAATTTACTTTTCAAGCAAAGATATTGAAGGAACATTAGTAGCGTGAAAAGGTTTTTCTGCTTTTTTTGATGTTGTATTTTCGTTTCTTTTAAACGTTTCATTCAGTTTTTGCTATTGCAATTTCGGCTCTCGGATCCCAACAATAACATTAAATTCCTTAAAATCTATTCGCGTCATTTTCTGTCTGTGTAGTAAAGGGTTTGAAGTTATGTATTTAAGAAACATGTCTTCTAATACACGCACCCGATCTTTTGAGTTATTAATAAGTATCGATTCATTTAATGGAAGTACAAGGATGTAATGTGGTGTCCTCGTCAGGTTTTTTTTACAACAAAATTGCGTAAGTTTCTCAGTATCAAATGAAAAAGCCTCTCGTCAATTTTTATGACCCAAATTACTATTAGCAGCAGTCATTAATATTAAGTCTTTCAATGTCGGCAGCTGTTTCCGCTGCACTTTGCCTGATTAAAAAAACTACTTTTGTTCGTTTTATTGTTCACTTGCAGTTTCATATTCGTGGACGTTTAAATTCACCCGTTTCAAATTTCCGCCGAAGCAAGTGTTCGAAATATGTGTTTTAAACAGATTTTTTAATCAATAAATTCTGACTTACGAAATGAAAAAAAAAAAAAAAAAAAAAAAAAAAAAAAAAACAATTCGTTGTTTTTCTTCTTCTTTTGTTTTCCAGTAATTGTTTTTTTTTTTTCGTTTTTGTTTGTCTTTTCAATGAAATTGTTTGCTCAACCTACGAGTAGAGTAGTAAAGTTTGTAGGATGTCGATCCCGCCCCCACTATTGGTGTATTAAAAACTGTTATGATTGCATTTGTAACAACGATTCATAGGTTAACTTACACATGTATAAGCTTTTTCTGTTCTAAAAAGAATTGTAGATTGAAAAAAAGGGAAAGCTTGAACTTGGAAAAAAAAAACACACACACACACTTTAGTATCAATCTGCACAAAAATGTGAAAGTAATCCTCAAATTCTGCAACAACCAAGTAGGGTGGACCAGGCGCAGATCTATAAAGGGGTTACGGGGTCATGACCCCTCTCTTAACCAAATGTAGCCTAAAACTACATTTTAGCACTTTTTTTTTTCGAAAAAACTCACCAAATTTCCAATTCACCAATCAACCAATTTCGCACAAAAATTGCACTTTGACCTCTCGCTTTCTGAAAATGACCCCCTCCTGAACCAAAAACTTTATCCGTCCTAGAGGTAGACAGACGAGTCGATGAACACTTGAGCGCAATTTAATTTTCAAAAACTTGTAACGTCATTAAAAAGTTAAGTATTTGGCACGTGACCGAAAAAACATTTTAAATGATATGCGTAACTATTTTTAAGAAGTTGGAAGAACTTTTGCGGTTTTGCGTCTGGTATTTTAGGAGATTGAAACGTAAATGTAAGTGCACTAATACCCCGTGAATAGACACTCGAGCCAGTGGACAACACAACGTTTTCCACTCGGTTTCTTTTTGGAAACTTAAAAAAAAATTACTGCTTATTCATCTAAGAATAAATTTTCTTGAAAAAAAGTTCATTCTTTGGGATGTGTTCAATCACTGCTCTCTAACCTTAAGTTTTAAAGTTCTATGTTAAGAAAAAAAAAGTGTTGGGATATTGTTCTAATATCTCAGTATAGCATCTAACTATATGGTAGAAATTCAGCTTGTTTGGAAAAAAGGAAAGAGCGAGATGTAAATCATTCGATTCATTTCGTTCACTCATTTTTTCTAATCTGAGAAAAAGGAGAGAAAAATAAAAACGCTTTCCTCATTTTCGCTGTACAAACATATAGTGAAAGCTAAGTTTCGACTTCTTAAAATTCATATTTCATTGATACATTACATCTTTATATTTTCCCATGTTTTTGCTTTAAAAACCTTTTTTCCCCATGTACGTGTCCGTCATAAAAAAAAAGGCTCACATTAATCTCTATTTTTAAGCTGTTTTTATTATCTTTTGCATAAGTAATACACACTTGCCTCAAGAAAGCTCGCCGTCGTTTTATTAGTTTGTCTTTTCACATGTGGGTCCGTATTCCCTTTTGAGCTGTGATGAAGCTAGGTTTTATTGCCGTTTCTCACATAATTGCTTTTCTCACAACCTTGTACTTCAGTTTTATGCAAAGCAAAACCACAAAACATCTTACTGATGGAAAGTGCTTTTGAATTCTGTTAGTCAACATTGGTTTGACAAATTGTGAATGATTTCTTTTGTTCATATTAGTCATGATATTATTCATATGATGCAGAACTGATTACAGTGAAGAGCAAAAAAACTTAGTTGCACAGGGAAGTTAAATTATTTAGCAGCTTGCATTATCATGTGGGATACCAAACATAAAATAATGTTAAAACACAAAAAAAAAAAAACATTGGAATTTAAATATTATAAATTTCTGAATACGTTATAATGTTCAATAAATTTTTTAATTTTTAAATTTTCAATTTTTGTCGAGTGAAAATGAATTCCTCCTGAAAAAAAAAAAACTTTTTTCCCCCTCCAAAATTTCCTTTTTTCCCAACGAACGTTCCCATCTCTAATCTGCTGTCACACATGTCTCTATCACTACATTTACTATCATCACTATATCTCAACTATCACATTTTGCAGGCCGCCGAGGCAATGCCACCTGTCAAAATGTTTTAAATTTACTGCCTTCGCGCAATTCTATGGCTGTCTGTCGGCCATCACACCTAAAATGATTTCGCTGTTCCACCTGTGAAGCTCTATCTCATGCTCTTTCGTTAAAAGATCCATCCAGCAAAATCCCATTCTCGAATATTTCCGCCGTCACTCGCTTTCTCCGTCATCACCATTTCTTATTTATTTGACTTGAAGAATTTCGGAATTGGAGTTATGTAAAAATGGAATATCGTTCGTTCATATGCCACACTTATACGCTTTTTAGACAATACTCCGTGTAAGTCGTTGGAGTTAACGGAATATGGAGTAACGGTTTAAGTTAAATTTTGATAAGTGCTTTCTAGTTCGTCATAAGAGAAAGGCGGTGAGAGCAAAACTATACAGTCGACGCTCGTTATAAGGGCCACACGTTATAAAGACCATCCTAATATAACGACCGGTGAGAAAATCCCCAACTGTATCCCAATATACTCAATGTTCTACCTCTTATAGCGACCACTCGTTATAAAGACCGTTTTCTGTAGGACGGAGAAGGTCGTTATATCGAGCGTCGACTGTATTATTTTCATGTGCTAAGTGCTTCCCATTCTTGATGAGTTTTAATCAGGTTGTAGAACAAGCTTTTATGTGATTCTTAAGGTAAAAACATATTTGGAAGATTTTAGATTAAATGTGGTCCAATAATCACAATGGGGCGAAATTTGCGGTAATTTAAATTACATAATAACTTTGAAAAATCTTTAATGAATTTTGTTTGAATTTCAATTAAAAGCAGTTTTAAAATGAGGGTTCTTTACATTTTTGGCCATCAACAATTATCCTTTTCAGCGCCAGGAAAGTGATTGCCATTTGAAAAGGGTTCGCCATTTCGGTAATCCCTTTTCAACACCATCCATTTATAAAAGGTTTGCTCATTCTACAATCGCTCTTTCCAAAGCCACAGGAGTGATGCCATTTATGGAGAGGCCGAGGCGCCTAGTAAAATAGACGACACCATCATTACCCCTAAAATAATACGACGATTACTAACTTTACCTTCGAGAGATGGCGCCGTCAGTCACCCCAACTTCCATTGTTACTTTGTTACTGTTGTTGTCTTGTGCCAGCCAGGCTGGTAATTTGAGATTCGCTGCTTCACTTTTCGAATTGTACTATAATTTGGTGTAAGTCCGACTTACATAGTACACACATGCCATAACGACCCGTTTGAGGGATAGACAACCTTTCGCAGCATAACAACACATACACACAAAGAGAGGACAAGGACAGGAGAGAGAAAGTACATCCATGCCCGAGCCAGGATTCGAACCCGGGACCACTCCGTCCGCCTCAAACTTCTCTGACCACTAGGCAAGGTGGCCGGCTCCCATTATTTGGACACAAATAAACTCAGTTGATCTTCGAATCCTCATGTCAAAAAATCGTTATAATTTTTTGATTTAAAACTAGTAATAATAATTAATTAATAGTTTTACGATCATGAATGTGCAAGACAATTTCTTGTGTCCTCGCTGAGCTTTGAAAAAATCATTTCTTTCATCGGTGTGCTGTGTCAATTTGTGCCTTTTATCTCTGCTCAGTTAAGTCGGAGCAAAAACTAGCTGTCCTGGCCGTCACGAAACTTTCTTCTATATCTATCTTATGAATTCCAGTTACAAAATAAAATACGTACTCGCCCGAATAATTGGAAACAGCTCCAATTTCAAAATTATCGTAATAACCCTGCAAATGCAGAATCAATGAGCGAAATTGGAAATCATTGCAAAAGCCTTGTTTAGATTAATTGCAAACATTTTATTTGTTAGTAAAAAGAAATTGGCAACAGTTAAAATTTTCAAATCATTGAAAGTTTTCAGGTGTTTTGATAATTAAATAGCGTGAAAGCGATTTTTTAATGAATTAATTTTGCGCATTGTTGACTAAGCGCAAAAATCACCCCACCCTCCCCCTGGGGCGATTGGCGCCAAAATTTAATCGATGCTTGCTTCCATATTGGGTTAGTGTTATTCCAAATTTCATTCAAATCTCAGCAATATTTCTCGAGATGTACAGTAGGTGCAATAATAAAATAAGCACTTTTGATTGCTCTACCCCCCTTTGAGATATTGACACACAAATTGAATCAGCACCTGTACTCAATAGGGTCTACCTATGGACCAATTTTCGTTTGATTCCGCCGGTTACTTCCTGAGATATAGCAATCACCCCCGCGCAGAACACGTGCGATTGCTCCACCCCCCTTCAAGATATTGACACACAAATCGAATCAGCACCTGTACTCTATAGGGTCTACCTGTGGACAAATTTTCGTTTGATTCCGCCGGTTACTTTCTGAGGTATAGCAATCACCCCCACGGAGAACACGTGCGATTGCTCCACCCCCCTTCGAGATATTGACACGCAAATTGAATCAGCACCTGTACTTAGTAGGGTCTACCTATGGACCAATTTTTGTTTGATTCCGCCAGTTACTTCCTGAGATATAGCAATCACCCACGCGCAGAACACGTGCGATTGCTCCACCCCCCTTGGAGGAATTCGCTAAACAAAGTCAGGTGCACCAGTTCACATGGTGGTACATATGTGCAAAAATTTTTGTTCGATTTTATGCAGTAGTTTTTGCTCTAGCGCGGCCACAAAAACTGGTCACACACATACAGACTCACACACAGACAGACATTTTCCAAAAATGGTAGAAATGGACTCAGCACACCTCAAAACGTGCAAATCCGTCAAAATTCGACATTCGAAAATTTTCACGAAACCAATACTTTCTTCTATACATTAGATATAGAAGAAAGTAATTAGGAAAAAGGCATTTTCTCTCTTGCGTCAGAGTCTTGATATCGAAATAAATTACATCCAAATTACATTTTTGTAATAACTAACACAAAAGAAATCGATTCGAATTCACAATAAAATTTATTATGAAAGGAAAGCATCACGTGACTTTTGTGTATATCCATTAAATGTTTATTAACCTGTCAAACTAGTGGAAAATGTTTCTCCCACTGTTATCCAACGCGAAGTGACCTGTTTCATCAACGTCATTACAGTGATTCCATTCGGTTAATAAGCACCTTTGGTATTAGGACGTATGTCTACTAAAACCAATCATTTGCAGATTTCATAATTATTCCTCTCTGCTAATGTTTCCGAAATGAAGCCAGAAAGTTCAGTTCCGTGTCTCCTGTTGTTTTTGTTACTATTGGCTATCATTGTTGGGAGAGAAACTCGCCAAATCTCGATTGATTGTTTTCATGACGTAAGGGAAGTAAAAACGTGTTGATGCCAGATAAGCACAGCGTGTGTCATTTATTAAATAGGATATGAAATAGAAAAAATATTGTCGTTTGTTGGTGTACTTGTAGTCACACAGAAAAGGAAACCGTTTTAACGTGAGGATATTCCCCGACAAAAAATGAAACTGTTGAAGTTAGGTCATATTTTAAAAATGGAATACAATTAAAGTAAAATATAATCTGTCAAACTACAGCATAATAATTAGTTATAGTTTGAATGCGAGAACTTTTTTGAAAACATGACAATGTTCAAAATACTAAGCGAAAGAGAAAAAGCTGCTGAGAACTTTTAAAAATCTGCAGAAAATTAAAACGTACAGTGGCCACAGCTTATATGAATCACATTTGTTTTAAACAGTTCAGAAAAATTAAAGCTGATGATTCAATTAACCATTAACTCAATTAACTGGCGTTTACTGTATTTGGAAATGTTTCAAAAAACCTGCAGAATATTTAGATGGATTTTCTGTAGATTATATTGAAGACAAAATATGCAGATTTTTTCTGTCTTCTAAAAGTCCGCAAAAATTTTTAAAAAAAACTTCAAACAATAATAATAATAACTAGCTGCGTAGCCCGGCGTTGCACGGGCTGTAATTTAGTGAAGGCAGTTTGAGAAAACTACTCGCCACCAAGGCGGCTCGCCTTTAAAGAAATGAGGAAAGTTTAAACAGTTTACTCGCCGTCAAGGCGGCTCGCCTTTACAGTAGCGAGGAAAGTTTCAATTCACTACTCGCCGCCAAGGCGGCTCGCCTTTAAAGTACCAAGGAAAAGTTTAATAAACTACTCCCCGCTAAAGCGGCTCGCTAAAAAGCTTTCCTGCATCAAAGAATCAATCGAATTATTTGCACATGCTTCCTCAAAAATAAAGACGATGTCAAGTAGCGCATACTTAGCACTCTCCCTAAATTACAAATAAAATTCCTTTCCAAAAACAATTATTTCCAAACCGCTTTCTTCCGGTAAAATTAATTGCAAAATTCTAAACGAAAAAATTCTTTTAATATTTGGATCGAAGCCAGAAAAAGTCCCTTCTAAAAACAGCAATTGCAATTTTATTTAAAAACACATTTTCAAAATGGTACCTGAGAAAAAATATGTCATTAATAATTAGAATAAAAACAATTGTTAGAACTTTGTTATAACACGTATTCAAAATGACAGTGAAAAAAATAACACTCTTTCATTTTAAAAAGTTCAACTTAATTAACGTTTTAATTCAAAATCGCAACGGAAAGAAATAAATATCTTGGAATTTTAAATAGTTCAATAATTTAATTAACGTTTTAATTCAAAATGGCAACGGTAAGAAAAAATGTCTTGGAAGTTTAATCATTAATTAGGCTTAATCGCTTTAAATTTGACTACTTATGGATCGCAGCCAGAAAAAGTCCCTTCTAAAAACAGCAATTGCAATTTTATTTAAAAACACATTTTCAAAATGGTACCTGAGAAAAAATATGTCATTAATAATTAGAATAGAAACAATTGTTAGAACTTTGTTATAACACGTATTTAAAATGACAATGGAAAAAAATAACACTCTTTCATTTTAAAAAGTTCAATTTAATTAACGTTTTAATTTAGGACCGAATTCAAGTGAAACACCATTGCAGTCGCTTCGAGGCGATCGCATATTGCAACCGCTACTGTAAGTCGAATTCAAGTGAATTCGTTTCACTTGAATCCAAATTTTGGAATTTGCGATTGCATTGGTGAGTTGCGATCGTCCGTGTTTCATTTGAATTCCTGCCTTAAAATCGCAACGGAAAGAAATAAATATCTTGGAATTTTAAATAGTTCAATAATTTAATTAACGTTTTAATTCAAAATGGCAACGGTAAGAAAAAATGTCTTGGAAATTCAATCATTTATTAGGCTTAATCGCTTTAAATTTGAATACTTATTAATTGATATCTTCGCTAATTAAAATCGTATAATCATATAGATTGAAACTAATGAAGCCTGAAAAATTACCTATCTATCGGTACCTGGTTCGACTTTCAGTTCATTGGCGTTCAGGAGAAATAAGCGTGACATAGAAAGATAGAAAGAAAGATAGAAAGAAAGATATAAAGATAGTTAGAAAGATACTCAGTTTTTAATATAAGTAGATAATAAAATTTCCCACTCGTTCTGCAGATTATTTTAAAGTGGGTAGGTTTAATTGGTTTGTTGTTGGATTTTCGCGATTTCAGTGGTCAACTCTAAGGTCCGTTAAAATTAACATTTGACATTAGTTTATGGTTGAATATGATTTTATGTATATTTTACCCCGACTTCAAAAATTATATTTGAAAGTGATATTACTGTTGTTTTCAGAATACATTTATTTTCAACTTAATGCACTTTAATAAAAAATTTTAATACACTCTCGTTCCCGCTTAATCGGGCAACAGATAAACGAATACCCGCTTATACGAATAAAATATCTCGGAACCGATGCCATAGACGTAATGTTAAAGATCATCGCTTCATCGAATATCCCGTTTAATCGAATAATATTTCTTGGAACCGACAGTATTCGTTTAAGCGGAGCCGAACTATTAATTGCAGTTTGTTTGTTTTCCTCAATTCTGTTTTAAATTCGGTTGTGTTCTACGTTTGTTCTTTTCTTTCTTTCTTTTTACTTCATTTTACGTAGTAAAGTAAGTATTGTGATCGCGAAAAAGAAATCACTCAAATTTGAGTCTAAATTTTGATTTTGCTCACCCCCGAATGAATGTTCAGTAGTTTTTTCGACCTGTCAGCACGTGCATACGTACCTACCAACATATAAGCAGCCGAAAAATCCTTTTCAACCACCCCCGAGTTAATTACGACGAGTTTTCTCGTAACGTCTGTATATACGTATGTGCGTATGTATGTATGTGCCTCGCATAACTCAAAAACCATATGCCGTAGAAGCTTCAAGCTTGGTATGTAGGCTCTGAGGATGGTCTAGTTGTGCACCTCCCCTTGTGGTTGCATTCGAATGTTCCCAAGGGGGATGTTTTACCCATTTTTTGTGGTAAATCAGTGTTAATTTCAATGCAGACTTAAGTGATATGAATTGGCGTGACCACTTGGCGGTATGTCGCCAAGCTTTTGGTCGCCAATTTGGCGAAAAAATTATTTTTTGAATTTGGGTTCAACTTGGCGCTATTGGCGATATTTCGCGAAAAATTCACTGAATGATATTAAAATCAGCAATATTTAGAAAATTAACCATTGTAAAATATTTTTTGCATTGTTTCGTGGATATTTATTGGAGTAAATATTTGAATTGTTACCTTGCTCATTCCAAGCACTTTTTTAACGCTTCAGGCAACTACTAAAACATTTACACGTAAAAGAAAGTAGTGTGGGGTCCATACCATATTTTTTTAATTTAGTATTTTCAGCTGTAATAATATGCTTTAAAAAGCATGGGCATTCGATGTTGCACGAGATCTTCAACTATCATATTGTCTAGCGATTAAAAGGGGGGGGGGGGACATGCTGACAGATAAAACCATGCATACAATGCGAAGATAACTTCATTCTAGAAATCGGTTTGGAAATGCTTCTAGAGCAAACAGTAAATGAATTTTATGTTTATTTTGAGATCTTCACTCGATGCACTTATCATAATCACTACTAATATTACCGCTGTATGGGCTGCCAACGTTTTTTTTTTTTTTTAAACAATGTTTAAAAAAAATAAAAGAAAAAAAAAAACAATTCATGTACTGTCAGCCCCGCTTAATCGGGTAACGGATAAACGAATACCCCGCTTATACGAATAAAACATCCCAGAACCGAATACTTCCCCATGCCATAGACGCAATATTAAAGATCCCCGCTTGAACAAATACCCAGCTTAATCGAATAATATTTCTTGGAACTGACAGTATTCGTTCACGCGGGGCAGACAGTACATTCAAAATTAATTTAATATCGAATATTTTATTCAAATTATGTTTTTCGCAATGACGAATTGCTGTGTGTGTGTGTGTGTGTGATATGGGCGCAACTAACCCAAAGGAGCAGGGGCCAGTGGAGACGTCTGCACAGATGAAGCACCGGGCACGAACCCTTTGGCAACTCGGGGGGTCAATCTCAAGGAACTAACTGCACGGCAATTGAGGTCGAATAAATAGTAATTTCTCATTGCTCAAAAAAAAAAAAATCTATAAATAAAAAAATAAATTAAAAAAATAATAGTAATAAATAAAAAATAAATAAATAAAAAATAATAACAACAAATAAAATAAAATAATAAAAATAAGGAGTTGCTTGTCTTCAGGGATACTCCGAGGGCAGGTCATGGGAAGTTGTTGGAAGCTCCCAAAAATTCCTCATTCTGCAAGTTATTCTCGACGATTCGGAAAATTTGTTGACCGTATTGAAATATTTTAATTTATTGTTTTGCTTTTAAATTCTGGTTTATATTTTTAATGATATGCCCATTTATTTTTAATGTCCCATGTATTTTTAATGATATGTCTCTCCTCGTTCGATATAGATATTGCACTCGCTGATATATTTATCGTTTGGCAAAAGCTAGAGTTTCATTCGGTAAATTTAATACTTCCCCCACCCAAAAATTTAAGTTCAAGGCACCCGTGTTTGTCTTTTCGGTACTCAATTTTTAACACCGCATTATAATGACTATTTGTAAAGAAACAGAGAAGGATTTCAATGCAATTTTGAAAGTGTTAGCATATCAAACCCTGAAAGTGTGCCAAAAATGAAGAAAAGAATGGGACATTTTATCGAATCGTATAAAATAGAATGGGGAATGCGACAGTTGATAGAATCGCCTTTATATATATACATTTACATATTAACTCCTAGAAACTTATACTAGAGGTCATTATGATGCCTAGATTTAAATTCTTATTTCTAATAACTTAGTGTCCATTGTAATCTTTCTTCGTTCTATCACTCATTCCCTCTCTCCACCTGTGCGCCGCACATGCGCCGTGCCAACTACCTGTTATCGCCGGGCCACGTTGCCCGCTTATTTATTCGGAGACCGGCGCGCGCTGTTGCCGGTTCTCGCGCGCCTCGCTGGGCAGCGCCGTTCTCCCTTATTTATATCTTATTTATTATTTGTGTGTGGTGTTCGTGATGTCCGACCGACTCTCACTGCTCCTCTCTTCCTTGCATTCCAGAGGGAGGCTGTACGAGCTCTTTAGCCAGATCGAGAAGGAGTTCGAGGCGCTCTACAGCGAGAACATCGCGCGTAAGTACGCCCACCCACGTGGTGGGGGCTCTCTCTCTCTTGTTTGTTTGTTTTGTTTTGTTTTTGTGTCGCGTACCGCGTGGGAGTTCCGCGGTGTCTTTGATCTTTGGTGGAACGGAGTGGGATGCGCCTACGGTTGGAGATCGGCGTGGAACCCACGTTGATAAACGAGCTATTGATCCCGGAGTCGAGCGGGTATCTGGGGGAGGTTCGTTCGTACAAACAGCACTGTATTGAGATTTCTTTTTTTTTTCAAATATGGTAATAAGTGAAGTTTTGTATCCAGTCGATATGACGACCATCTCCATCCCACAGAAAAAGGTCTTTGTAACGAATGGTCGCTGTAAGAGGTATAATTTTTAAAAAACACATTGTTTCACGGACAAATTTTTGAAATACATGCATTTTAATTTCCTGTAATTTTATTAAATTTGGCTGTTTTTTAAAGATTTAAACTAAGTACTGAAATTATTATTTTTTTTTTCATTGGGATTAAAAAAATAGATTAGTGCAAAATATTGAGTAGATTTTTAATTAGAAAATATATATGGAAAAAAGTATTGCTAACTTACAAATCATTTATTTTCTGAAGGCAAAATCAGAAACAGTTTGCCTGTTTGCAAAACAGTTTTCCACATTTCAGTTAGAGATGATATATAGCGCCAGTATTTTTTTCCTTTGTAAAAAAAAAAATTAGAATCTTAATATCATTAGAAACATGTTTTATACTAGGAGCTATGGTTACAACTTTCTTCACCCCCCCCCCCTTCTGCATCTGAAGATTATGCATTAATTTCTTCCCTTCTCTTGTCAAAGTTACTGAAGACTCCATTCACTTTGTACGTATACAATAATCAAGATCATTTCAAGTTAAAAATTTTGAATCATGTTCCATGTGAAGAAATATCACAAATAGTTTCAGCTGACTTTAGTCGGTATATCGGATTGGATGGTACCAAAATTTCGTTACACCGTTTAAAGCACATTAACATCGAGTATATAAGGAAAAAGTTGAGGCTTTTTTCACTGGTCGTTATAGTGTGTAGTCGTTATAGCGAACGTCTACTGTATTACTTTATTTCCTCAAATTAAATAGTCTTTTTATTTTCACAATTTGTATAAAAATACATTACTAAAAGCAGAGCTCATAGCACTTGTGCCATATGAAACCATAATTTTTCATGCCCCACCCCCCTCCCGAGGAAGAAAAGAAAAACTTTTAATGTTTTATGTAAGTATGAACTTCGTACAATCTTCAGATGCAGCTCATTTTTATTTCTGAGGTGAAAGGAGTGTTTAAATTAAGTCGCCAGTTTTAATTGCGAAAGAATTTTTTGAAAAATTGCCCCTGATGTATATGTGATGTTGCAATATGGCACTCAATTTTTGTTGATACAGTCGAGCGTTGATAATCAGGATTAATTAGGCCAAGACCCCATCCGGATTATCAAAAAATCCGGATTTTTGGAAATATGTTTTTTTTTTTTTTTTTTTGCTTTAAAACTATAGAAACGTAACTGAAACCTTGCAAATTTACTTACATCTGTATATACACAATTACAGTAGGAAAATACAAAGCTGTAGTGTATTACTCGATACTGTACTTGAATGAAACTAAAATAACACAGAATACAAACACAAAATGTGAAAGAGAGTTTAGGTACAGTACACTAAAAAACAAAGCGAAACGAAACCGCACAATATGAAGTTAAAGAATATTAAACACTATGCATCATCAGGGCTTTTAAAAAAAGTCTAATTGATTTCTGTACTGCAGTACTCGTTCGCTTTTTTGCAGCCAAGTCTTTAATACGTTGATCGGGCTTGAATTCGGATTGTCGACGGTCCGGATTTTTGACGTCCGCATTATTGACGTTCCACTGTATGTGATAGCTTAAAATTAATTTAGGATATGGGTAAAAGTTTTGAAATTTAAGTATTTATATTTTTATGAACTCATGATTCCATCCCCCCGCCAGGTGAGTGTTACTATAGAGAGGGGGGGGGGGGCAGGCTTCCACCCTGTATTGACACTACTGATGAAAGGTATATGGTGCATACCTTCTGATTTGTTAAAGAAAATAGCGCTCTTGATGATAGCGCTAAAGTTTATATGGGGAAAACACGGGAAAAATTTTTAACTGATGCAGAAAAATCAGGGGCTTCTATAGAAACTTAATTTTATTTTTTGCAAGCATTTCTTCGTCTTCATATTAAAAGATTTTTGAAAAGATGTTTGTTGAAATTGGAATAATAGAATATTGCGTTGTCATCGAGTCTGAGGTCGTATTCCAATTTTAAAAAGAATAAAATCACAGGAAGTGGGTGAAAATTGTGTTGCAAGATTTCAACAAGATATATAGAAAGAGATAGTGAGCTAATAGTAGGAGTTGAATAATTAACATATATGGGCGATTCTCTGTAAACTCGTCATTCTTCACTCGAAATCATGGTTCTCATGGTTTTTTGAAATGTTCGTATAATTATAATACTATTGCTCAGAAAATGAATCTATTACTTTGGTTTGAAAGAGGGCCAATTGAAGTTTATGTTTTTCTGATAAATCATGATAGGGGGTTACTCCCCTGCCTAGTATAACTAGGCAGGGTACTGTGCTAGGTAGCTGTATTTTTGCCCTTTGTAGCGTAATATCTGCAAAACTATTGGAACATAATTAGTTTCAAGACTACCTATAAATTTAGGCAGAAATCGTGGACATAATAACTAATATGTTTCATATTTAAACTAATTGCCATTAATAAAATCACTTCCCAGAGGACTGTTTTCGCAACGATCACGATGCATACTTTCAGCACAAATGTGGCTCTCGAACTAAACAAAGTGGCGTTTCAACACCGTTCACGGCGATTTCGTCAAATTCACACTGATTACTTTAAACTTCATGCCAAAAAGAATTTGCAAAAGTTATAGATTTTTTGTATTACAGCTTTGAATTTGTTGCAGGGGACTGTTCGAAAAAACTCTGGACAGAATTTACTTGACAATTTTAAGTTTTAGAAATACGTAATTATACTTTATTTCATAAGAAAAATATAGCTTCATTATTCTATTTTTAGATATTAATTGCCAAATTTATGTAGTGTTAATAGGTTTTTTGAAATACTATCTTTAACAGTTAAACTATGGGATTCGGACAGTCAGGGGACTGTGTTTTTGGTGCTTAGATAATTTCTAGAAAAAAAAATTAAATTGTTATCGCTCCAAATACAATTGGCCCACAAAGTATTAATGCTTTTCTTGTATTAAGAGCGATAATTACTTAATTACACTTTATTATTTTTAAAATACTTGGTCCGGACAGCCAATTACCAGTTTACAGAGAATCGCCCATATAAAGCACAGATCGTGAGAAATATATTTTTATGCGTGTGCTTTTCTTGACGTTGTTTTCAATTTCTTTGAGTTGAATTTCCGTGCTGTAATACTTAAGTAAATAAAAAGCTTAAAATAAGCCTTATAAAATCGTGTTTTACCTTATTATTTTTCTCTCTTGCTACTTGCAATTCCGAACAAACAAAATCCGTGGAAAATGTTTCTTTTCGATCTCAAGGCTAAACGACACGTGGTTAGATCACTCACTATTTTAAAATTCATTTATCGTGAAATTTTCTTTTCCCACGGCTACGAAACGCCATTGCATCACTTTCACATTCACTGTGGACCTGAAATCGAATGCACGAGGAAGAGTCGACTCCCGCAATTGCGAAAAAAGAACGAAAATTTCGACACTTGTTTTTCCTTTCTGCCTTTCTTTGAGAGGTAGATTTTACACACGATGACTTGGGCGGTTCAAAATCTTCCTCGTTCTTGCAAAATGGGATGCATACCTCAGCAAAAAGAGGAAAGTCGCCCGAATGAGGCGAAAAGTAAAATTCAAATTTACTGTCAACTAACTCCCTCTAATCCCCAATGCTCGGGACCAAGTGCTTTTCGGATTATGGGTTTTTACGGATTGCAGAGATTGTTTTTGTTAACGTCTTTTTTTCAGTGAATTTTTCTTTAAAAACTTAAAACTACGTTTTAAAAGCATTGCAATTGTAAAGCATTGAAAACAATTTCTGGAATTGCATATCCATTGCAATTCATCATTTTTTATGAACAAGTTTGCTCAACCTCTTCGTTTCAAACCATTTCTGTTGTTTATTTATTTATATTTATTTATGTTTTTTTGCTCAAAAATTTGTTGAATTCAGGGCTGTGTCACTAGCTTTAAAAAAAAAGCGACCAAAGCTATTATTTTGAAGCAAAGGAGACTATGACGTTTTTTTAGCCGTTTATTTTAGTGAAAATATGGCTCAAAAAGCAACTCTGCAATCAGCTGTAAAAACCGCCAACTACTTTCGTGAAAAACTTCCAAAATACGTAGTGGTTTTTTGAAGTTTAAACAAAATAAAAAAAAAATTATAATCCAACCCCCAAGATGTACAATCCGCACCTGCAGCTTTGTTTGTTTTGGTCGTGTGAAATTTGTTATCTTAGTGCTAACTTCTTTTAAATCTTGAGGATAAAGAAAATTCTGGTTTTATTCAGACAAGAAAAAGCCTGTTTGTTTTTCTTCCCCCGTTTTTAACCGAAAACTTGATTTTATAAAACGGTGCTAATGATTTCATTAAAGGATGGTTTAAACATGTTTTGATATGTAGTAATTATTCTATTCTTCCAGATTTGAGTTCATAAACTGCTGATTTTATAATCCAGTGACTTTATTACTGGCGGGCTCTGTAAATATATTTCTGATCATATGTTTGATGCTCTTGTTTTTGTACGAAAAGTTTTATTTTTGCTATCGTGATTTTTGTAAAAAGTTCGTTTCTGCCATCGCGATTTTTGCAACAAGTTCGTTTCTGTTTCTGTTTTTATCAACTGTTGTTTGCATTCTCAATGCATGTCAGTAAAATTTTGCTTTTTAATTTCTTGTACCCTTATTACATTCGTTTTCTTGAAAATGAGTGCTAATTTTCACTCGAGTTTTATTTCTTTTTATGCCATACATTTTGTTCAAATATTTTTAAAATAAGATGTAAACTTTTGCTGTAGTATTTTCGATTCATTAACTATTTTTAAGAGTAAGGACCTGGCTCTACATCAGCAGAAAGCCGGCCGAAACCGAAAATCCGGGTACTTTGAATTTAAATAAATGGAAAGTACTCGGATTTTCGGTTTCTGCCTTTCGAATGTTTGATATTCTACTTCCTTTCATTGCTTATGAAATTAATTAGTACGTTTATGCACTACTAGGTGGCGTACTCCTGGTGATTCGGAGTTTTTTTTTTTTTTTTTTCAAACCCAAGCAGTTTCCGAAATTATTCGTGCCTAAAATTCTATATTTTTCAGCACGCCCCCCCCCCCTTATGCTAGTCCGTGCCGCCCCTGCGATCGATGTAGTTAAACCGCGGCGAATTTTAGTGAGTTTTAGATGCAATAGGATTTTTAAGCACCTTCAGTAGGTAACTGGTTTGCGAAGTCTTCATAAAAAGTCCCTTGCTATATAATTAAGTAACAGGGTTTCAAACCCATCAGTTTTTATAGCTCGTGAAAAATAGTCTCTATTACGTCCTTCCAAAAGTATCATTAGAAATTGCATCTTGCTCTGTTCCTAATCCTTTTAGTTTCGAGAGCGAACTTCGGATGATAGTTTCATCTTTATTCTTTGCTCGTTTGCATGGGCGGAGCTGTTGGTTTAATCAGGTTAAAAGTGAGAAGCGTTTGTGTGTTTTTCAAGGATAGAGTAGACATGGCAGTGGTTGGATATTTTTAAATAGGCTTTATCGATCCGTGCGCTTGCTAGTTATTTCGTGCACGAGTTAGTTTTACCTGAATATGAAACCTGTCTCCTGTGTTGGTGTTGAGAGTGATTATGGTTAATGATAGTTTTAGAAAGGTATAGAGTTTCTAAAATTTTTACTTGTATGGTGTGATAGGTAAATTATCTGGTCGTTTGTTGTCAAGTTTATTATTTGTATATCAGAGGTGCAAGGGTGGATCCAGAAATGTTCCAAGAGAGGTGTGATTTTTTTTTCCTTACTTGCCCTTTTTTTTGCCATGCATCCTTGGTAACACATGTTGATTACATATGTTTTGGTCTTCCATTTCGAAAAAATTCCTGATCAGAGCCCCGAATCCTCACCCTTTCTCTTAATATCATCAAAGATCCACTAAAATTGTCTTTTTTGAACTTCAAAGTCTAAAAAATGATGGAGAAGAGTCCCTCAAGGGGATCGCCCCCCCCCCCCCCTTGTATCCACCCTTGGTCACATGTGGGACAAGATGTCAGCTTTTTCGTGAAATGGCCCTTAAGTTTAATCCCGCGGGTCAGAACACTTAAAATTTAAATGTATTTATAGAAGAAATTTGAAAACACGGAATGCAAGACTGATGAAGCAATTGAATTCTCTGTTCCTCTTTTTGAAAAAGAAAAATAACTGAGATAAGTTTTACAAAAAAAAAAGCGTAAAATGTTATTCATTTATAATTGTAAACTATAAATGTATAAAATAAATGCACCCCGTTGGTGGTTGTGTGGAGATTGTTTGCTGGACCGTCCCCAAGAGCCCCATTTGCTCCTCGGAGTATCTAAAGCTGATAAACTGGAAAACTGCCGGTGTAGGGAGCCTCTGGGGTGAGTTTGAGCTTTTAAAGCTACTTCTGCGCGAGTGGGTTTTTTTTTTCTTTCATTTTTCATGTGAATCAGAGCCAGTTGGGGGTCAAAGGAAACAATTTCTATGTTTGTGTCTGGAGGACACCTGCATTACTTTCTTGATCCTCTTGACCTTTCAAGACTAATTTAAAAAAAAAAAATCTGGTATGGACCCCACACTACTTCCTTTTACGTGTAAATTTTTTACTAGTTGCCTTAAGTGTTAAAAAAAGTGCTTGGAGTGAGCAAGGTAACAATTCAAATATTTACTCCCCTAATCTGCCACGAAACAATGCAAAAAATATTTTGCAATGGTTAATTTTCTAAATATTGCTGATTTTAATATCATTCAGTGAATTTTTCGCAAAATATCGCCAATAGCGCCAAGTTGAACCCAAATTCAAAAAATAATTTTTTCGCCAAATTTGTCGCCAACTTGGCGATATGTCGCCAAGTTGGCGTCAAACACTTGGCGACCAAAAGCTTGGCGACATATCGCCAAGTGGTCGCGCCAATTCATATCACTTGAGTCTGCATTGAAATTAACACTGATTTACCCCAAAAAAGGGGTAAAACACCCCCTTGGGAACATTCAAATGCAACCACAAGAGGAGGTGCACAACTAGACCATCCTCAGAGCCTACATACCAAGCTAGAAGCTTCTACGACATATAGATTTTGAGTTATGCGACCCACATACATAAGCACACACGTACATACAGACGTCACGAGAAAACTCGTCGTAATTAACTCGGGGGTGGTTGAAAAAAAATTTTCGGCTGCTTATATGTTGGTAGGTACATATGCACGTGCTGACAGGTCAAAAAAACTAAGGAATTTTCATTCGAGGGTGAGCAAAATCAAAATTTATACTCAAATTTGAGTGATTTTTTTTTTTTTTTTTTTTCGCGATCACAATACTTCCTTTACTACGTAAAAGGAAGTAAAAAGACAAAACAAAAAAAAAAACCAATAGCATTGAACGAACAGAAAATGCAAAGCATGGACCAGTTAAAGACGCATATTATGTAAGGGGTGGAAGGGGCGAATAAATGAAACGAAAAATGAAAACGACCTTCTTTAATTTTTTAGGGGACCCAAATCAGAAATAGCTTAGCCCTCCTTAAGTCTAAATCCGGTCCTGATTATGGTTTATGAATGAGAGCGTCAATGTTAGTTTTAAGAGAAATAATGTTATATGCTCCCCTCTTTACTTCCTCAAATGCACGTCATACATCCATCCTTCTTCATGGTGCCTTTTCTTTCTTTCTTTTTCTTTTTGTACCTACTGTATTTCATATGTACTAAATTTAACCATTTTAAAGTAAAATAACTGCTTTAGTACGCATTAAACCAGTGGCGGATCCACAGGGGGGGCGATTGGGGCGATCGCCCCCCCCCCCCGAGACTTTTTTTTTTTAAAGGGATGCATATTTAAATATTTTTCGTTCAAACACTTCCTGAGAAATTAGAAATTATATTATTTCTTCATATTCAAAATTTGTATGATCTCTTTCTATGAACACATTAAAATTTATGTATTAATGCTCGAAATTTAAATGAAAAATACTAGAAATTGGAAGCTTATTCCCTTTTCCAAAGCTTGCTTTATAATGTTCAGAGGTCATTCCTGTATGCTTGTAACAGCGGCTGCAGTGGCGTACATAGCGCCACTGCAGCCCCCTGGCGCGGGGTGGTGGGGGGGGGGGGCGCCAGAGGTATGGAGCGCACTGTGAAAAAATAACACAAAACTTTTTTTCCCCGTATACAATGCCACTTCCAGGTGTTCCGAATGAAATCTGCATCGATACGTCACATATGATGCATAATTGAGCTCCTATGATTAAGGGCGCCTGAACTCAGTTTTTGGGAGGGGGGAAATTCAATTTCACAAATGAAACTAGAATTTTACCGAATAATAAAATAAGATTATGCACAATAGTTGTACAAGGCTGCAAGTTGGCGGCCTGGCTTAAGGGTGGCAACTTACTTAATGCACTAATGCCTCAATCTGCTGAGAAGAGACGGCATTAGTATTAGTGTTTACACGAAACTGAACAGATATTAGGCTTTATTTTTAAAAATGCTTCCTTCCTATTCAGTCTCGAAATTTGCCAGATAATTTGAAAAAAAAAAAAATCCAGATAAAGAACCTTGTTGAGAAGTCACAATAACTGATTTATGCCATTTTGGATTAAAAAGGGGGACGATAACTGTGCTATTATAGCAAACTTGCTATTGCCGCCACCATGTCTGCTTTAAATATGCGATCACGACAGACCTACAGAGCTCTAAGTTGAACTCTTTTCCTTGTCTATTCTACACTGAAGTGACAAAAGTCATGGGATAGCAATATGCAAATTTTCAGATGGCAGTAGCATCGCATAGAACAGGTATAAATGCGCAGTGCTTTTACAGAGCTTTCATTTCTGTTCAAGTTATTCATGTGAAGAGGTTTTGACGTGATGATGACCGCACGACGTGAATTAACAGACTTTGAACGCGGAATGTTAGTTGGAGCTAGACGCATGGGTCATGCCATTTCGGAAATCGTTAGAGAATTCAACATTCCCAGATCCACTGTGTCAAGAGTGTGCCGAGATTATGAAATTTCAGGCATAACATCCCACCATGGACAGCGCAGTGGTCGACCGCCTGCACTTAAAGATCGAGACCGGCGACGTCTGCAAAGAGTCGTAAATTCTAACAGACAAGCAACACTGCGTCAAATCACCGTAGAAATCAATGTGGGACGTACAATGGACGTGTCTGCTAGAACTGTGCGGAGAAATTTGGATTTCTTGGGCTATTCCAGCAGAAGACCGACTCGAGTGCCTTTACTGACAGAACGACATCGCTTGCAGCGACTCTCGTGGGCACGTGAGCATATCGGTTGGTCCCTAGATGAATGGAAAACCGTGGCCTGGTCCGATGAGTCACGATTTCAGCTGGTAAGAGCCGATGGTAGGGTTCAAGTGTGGCGCAGACCCCACGAAGCCATGGACCCAAACTGTCAGCAAGGCACTGTTCAAGCTGGTGGTGGCTCCGTAATGGTGTGGGCTGTTTTTTCATGGCATGGACTTGGTCCTCTAGTGCGACTGGACCGAACATTGACTGGAAATGCTTATGTGCAGCTACTTGGAGATCACTTGCAGCCATTCATGGACTTCATGTACCCAAACAACGATGGGATTTTTATGGATGACAATGCGCCATGTCACCGGGCCACAACTGTTCGCAATTGGTTTGAAGAAAATTCTGGACAATTCCAACGAATGATTTGGCCACCTAGATCGCCCGACATGAATCCCATTGAGCATTAATGGGACACCATCGAGAGGTCTGTTCGTGCCCAAAATCCTGCCCTATCAACGCTTTCACAATTATGGACGTCTATCGAGACAGCATGGCTCAATATTCCTGCAGAAGACTTCCAACGACTTGTTGAGTCCATGCCACGTCGAGTTGTTGCACTTCGCCGGGCAAAAGGAGGGCCGACACGATATTAAGAGGTATCCCATGACTTTTGTCACTTCAGTGTATTTCAATATACTGACCTAATTAACTTTAATATTGCACGCGAAATAGTCATACATTGATATTTTATTAAATTTCCATCAAAATGAATAAAAAAATAAAAAAAAAACCGTTTGCGGTGCAGAGTTTCGGAAAAGGAAAAAGGAAGAAGCAGTAAAAGCTGAAAAATATTAAATGATTAATAGTTTTTTTAAGAATAACAATGCCTATTCGATTTGTGAAGGAAATGCAAGTGCAGAAACTGATATTGCAAACACATTTTCATCTTCCGCGAACAATGAAAATCCCGCCAGTTTCGATTCAAGTAAGTCCAGTTTAAAAGATTCTAACATGAATATTGATACTGTAAATGATTTTCATGTCGCAAATAATGAAATCGCCTTCAGTTTCAATTCGAATAAGTCTAATTTATTAGATTCTGTGGTAGCATAAATGCTGATATTTGTTTACATTCTGAAAATGATTTTGAAAATGCTAATGATGAATCCGCTACCAGTTTCGATTCAAATGAGTCTAATTTAATAGATTTTAACGTAAACACTGACTTTGGTTTATATTTTGTACCATAAATCTAAGATAGGGCATACTTATAAATCTTACGGGGGGGGGGCGCACTAATAAATCATTTATAATTTAAGATGTTATCATTTTGAAAACTGCAATATTTTTGCATCAGTATGAGAATAGGAATTTTTGATGAAACAAAAACCCCTTTGATTTTCGTAAAAATCATAAATAAAATGTTTTGAACGAAATTCTAGGCTCAAAAAGAGCTTTAAATGTATAAACGTTTAATGCTGTATTACTGTTTAAATTTTATTTTTGTTTCAGTTATTTAGTTTTGGAAATGTGTACATAATATTTTGACTTATTCATGTCTGTATTAGTAAGCATGCGAAATCCTAAAATCAGTTCATGTTATATATTTTAAAAGATTTGTATTTTATGATAATTAAATTCTTTTCCACATTCAGTCTTAAGTTCAATTTTCATTATTTCAAAATTTTTCATATTTGAGAGCAAAATTTTTTCTTAAAATTTGGTACTTACAATTAAAGTTATTTTTCCGAGTTTAAAAACATGCATAATTTCCGAATATATGTGCTTAATTAAATGCTTCAGAAACGGGTTTTTATTCTATCTGCAAGCCTCGACATTATTCTTACCTAAAAATATAAGTAACAAGAAGATTCAGAGAAATGCACCATAAAACCACATCGTATTAGGTTCTGATAATATTCCACATTGCAACGAAATAATATTTCTTTTTAATTCCATGATAGAGACGGGAAAAAAGTTAAAAAAAAAAAGGATGATGGAATCTTCTGATCGAAACAGCTTCCATGCGTCCGGCACGTTTGAGCGTCTGAGAGAAAGGATACAGCCATATACACGGCTCGTATATGTGGGCGGGGGGAGGGAGAGGGAAGGCAAGACAGGCGACTTCCCACTAATTTTCAAGAGAAAGGGGAATTGGACTTTTCTAAATTTTCAAAATTGTCGATCGAATCAAAAATGCTGGTTCTGATCGATTCATGCGTTCAAAGAAAGAATCGACTTAATAAAGCGTGCTTAATTTATTAATTTTTTCATGTTATCCCCCCCCCCCCGTGCGTTTTGCGTTTTCTGACCTCCCACTTTTTATTGCACCAACTGCCCACGGATAAAATCGCCCCCCCCCCCCAAATCGAGCCTCTGGATCCGCCACTGCATTAAACCAATAAGTTCTCAGAAAACATTCCTCTTAAAAATTAATAAGTCATATTAATTTATTGTAGCTGTCATATTTTAATTCTTTTTTCAGCAATTTGAAAACGAATTTGTTTTTAGTTACTTTTTTTGCTTCGCAAGAAAGAAAAAAAAATAGTGAGTAGTAAATTTTCTTTTACTTTCCACTTGCGACCAGAAAATTTTCAATCCGCTGCAGCTGTACAGTACATACCTGAAACTCTCTGAATCCTCCAAATGTAATCTGATATCGTTTGAAAAAGAATATGTTTACAATAAATTATTTTGAAAAGTGTAATATTGCTGTACAAAAGTTAAACTTACACAAAAATTCAATAGTTCAAAAAGTTAGGAAAAATGATTTTCAGTGAAATTTCTCACTTATTGTATTCAGTTCATTCCATTCGTTTTTTTTTTCTTTTTTTTCTTTTTCTTTTTTCAAAAATAACTTTCCTTTGGATCTTCAAAAAGTTGAAAAAACTCAGTAAATAGACACACCAGTTATTATTGTTCTAAAGTTTAAAAAAATGAAATTGTAGGAATGTTTATTTTGAAAAATTCGAAATAACTGCAATGTCATTCTTGCTGATAAATTTTGTGAGTGGCTTGGGCAACAATCTCCTTTTGAATTGTTCTGTTATCTAAGAAAACACCCAGACTAATAATAAAGACATTTGCGTGCCAATTTTGTGTGTAAATTAAGAATTTCCTTTTGTAGCACGTTGATACATTCCTTTCAAAAACAACTGAACACATTGGACCTCTGCCAGATTTTTCTGCTTCTTCGCAGTGTTTGATCAGGCCTCGATACGTACATACAGTCGAACCTCCATATATCGAAGTAGCAAATTGTCGGAAAAAAATTCGATATATAGAAATTTCGATATATAGAAAGGACCTCAGTTTTTTGAAAATTACTCCGGAAACATTGAAATTAAAGCAAAATTTCACACATGAAACTCCATTACTAATATATACGCTAATCATATTTGATGAAAGTTAAGAATTAAAAATGAACTAATATGAAAAATTTAATGAATATTATATTAATTTCATACCACTATCTACGTCCTTTAACAAATCCACTTTATCTGCAACACTAAGGCATTTTCTTTTTGACATTGTAAATCGAGAGGGAAAACAAAATCAAATTGAATTGGCACAGCACTAGTTAAAACAATTTTCGCTGAAACTAATCATGGAGAGAGGGGAATCACCACCAAACAAAAGGGGTAGATAGAAACTGGTTTTGCTACAGGACAGGTTGCATCCAAAATTCGAAAACGACGGGGGAGGGGATAATCCGGGAATTCCAGAATGGACAAACAACGTGTTTGTCCACTCCAGGGGTCCACACTTTATCTACAGCTGACAGTGGGGTTTGCAGTGACCTTTTCTGACCTTCCCTTTTCTCCTGACTTTCATCTTTCTTGAGGTAAAATGTCTAAAAGCGGAATAAAATCTCCAATTACGCTGCCAAAAAAATTCGATATATGGAGATTTTTTCGATATATAGAAACAGTTTTTCTATGTAATGAACATGTGAATTTGCTAGAAGTTCGATATATGGAAAATTTCGATATATGGAAGTTCGATATATGGAGGTTCGACTGTATATAGAAAATTCGGACCGCGTTTGAAGTCGGGGGCAGTAAATTCTTATCGGACCATAAGAAAATGAGATTAGTTATCTGTTTATATAAATATCTGTGCTTTGTTCCAAAATAGCAGCGGGCTGCTTTGGTATCCACTTCTTCAGAAAAAAAAAAAAAAAAAAAAAAAAAACGATTAGCATTTTCGTTTTTGGAGAACGTTTTTTTATTTATTTTTATTTATTTTTTTTTATTAGCTTTTATTATACTTGCTCTGTCGATGGTGGAAGGACAAGCTTTTCACTCGTTGCCAAACACGAAACTGAATAATTATAATTGTGTAGTTAATTCTTAACAAAGTTAAACGAATTTCAAGGCTGATCTTTAGCAACCATGAAAAATGGATGTTGGGCTTTGGAAACTTTACAAATAATGCTGGTTTCTGAGCCTTTTCCTTGATTCACATCATCATTTAAAAGCTTTTTTTTTTCACCATATGTACTTGTTTTTTAACCCCCGACGCAACAAGGAAGAGGGTTATTATCAGGGCCCGATTAACCCGTGATGTTAGAGGAAGCTCTGTCTCATTTTGAGGCCCCCTGCTTTTTGAGACGGAGGCGGGGGGGGGGGGGCGGATTTCTATACTCATGAGACATTCAAAAACGAATCTTGCTAAGGGTACATATCATTTCTAAGAGCTGCCAAAGCAAAATTCAAATTAAAGTCTGTCCCCTTCCTTCACTTATATGTAGAAGTTACATACATAATACACATGCATACATAATACACATTGCCATTCTATGATTTGATGTAAAATTAGATTTATTTCACAGAATTAATAAAACATAATAAAAGTACGTTGTAAAAAAGTTGGGTCAAATCCCACATTTAAAAATAGCTTGTGGGAGAATTAATGATTTATGAAATGTGTCTTCACTTTTAAAACTTTCCAGAAAATTTTTATTGAACCAGTTCTAATGTTTAAAATTACCTTTAGATATGGGCGATTCTCTGTAAACTCGTCATTTTTCACACGAAATCTGTCCGGGCATGGTTTTTAGAAATGTTCATATAATTATAATACTATTGCTCAGAAAATTAATCTATTACTTTGGTTCGAAAGAGGGCTAATTGAAGTTTGTGTTTTTCTGATAAATCATGATAGGGGGTAAGTCCCCTGCCTAGTATAACTAAGCAGGGGACTGTGCCAGGTGACTGTCTTTTTTGCTCTTTGTTATGTAATATCTGCAAAACTATTGGAACATAATTAGTTACGAGACTACCAATAAATTTAGGCACAAATCGTGGAAATAATAACTAATATGTTTCATAATTAAACTAATTAACATTAACAAAATCACTTCCCAGAGGACTGTTTTCGCAACGATCACGATGCATACTTCCAGCACAAATGTGGCTCTCGAACTAAACAAAACAGTTAACACCGTTATCGGCAATTTCGGCAAATTCATACTGATTTCTTTAAACTTCATGCCAGAAAACATTTGCAAGAGTAACAGATTTTTTCTATTGGAGCTTTGAATTCGTGGCAGGGGACTGTTTGAAAAAACTCCGGACAGAATTTACATGACAATTTCAAGTTTTAGAAATACGTAATTAGACCTTATTTCATAAAAAAGATATAGTTACATTATTCTATTTTTAGATATTAATTGCCAAATTAGTGTAGTGTTAATAGATTTTCTGAAATATTGCCTTGAAGTGTTAAACTATTGGATTGGGACAGCCAGGGGACTGTGATTTTGGTGTTTATAGAAAAAAAAAAAAATTAAATTGTTATCACTTCAAATGCAATTGGTCCACAAAGTATTAATGCTTTACTTGTATTATGAGCGATAATTACTTTAGTACACTTTATTATTTTCAAAATACTCGGTCCGGACAGCCAATTACCAGTTTACAGAGAATCGCCCATATGCATTTAGAAGCAGAAACTAGAATTTAAATCACAAGTTGTCAGTCATTTTTGGGCCCCCTGGAAATTTTTAGGGGAAGCTCAAGCTTCCTGTGCCTTTTGGGTAATCAGGCCTTGGTTATTAGTTTGACGTGTCTTGTATGTTTGTGTATCTGTCAAGCAGGGACGTCATTTCAAGTTTTTCCAGGGGGGGGGGGGCAAAGGGTCCAAACGCAATACAATTTTTCGGAAAACATTAAAAACCACGTCCACTTATATGTAAATACATTGATTTCTCAAAGCCAGGGGGGGGGGCAATTGACCCCCTCTGCCCCCCCTAAATGACGGGCCTGCTGTCAAGCTGTAAATCTGTGGCACTCTAGCGCCTGAACGGATGGATCGATTTTGAAAAAAAAAAAAAATGTTTAAAAGGAGAGTTGATCGCGAGTGTTCTTAGCTAAGTCGCGTCTTCGGATGACATTAATCAACGAGTACATTAATTAAAAACGTTTTTCGCAATTTTTGAAGTGACAACATGTGTGAAAATTTGGAACAATAGTATCGAAAGAAAGAAAAAAAAATGTGTCTCTGATAGAATGTGTTTGGAATTTTCATGTTATGTAGAGCTCGAATTATAACGTTTTTTTAGCAAATGCGGCCAATTCTTTATTTACGCAATGGGAAACCTATGTCATTGTTATCCGACAAGGATAGAAAACCATCGAGATATAAGAAGATGTTGTACATCGATGAAGAAAACTGAATATTTAAACTGTTTACTGTTGCCAGTTTCTATTTGTTAACAATTAAAATGCTTGTAATTGACTTTAAGGATTTTCAATTTTCCCTTTTTATTCTGCTTTTGCGACTAGCAATTTTATTAGTAAATATTATCTTTCCTTTTCCGTATTTACCATGTCCTCTTGATAACGATAAAATATGTTTTAATTTAAAATGCTTTCTGACCAGTGAAGTTCGTTTTAATGTGAGGTCGGCAATCAGGGTCGTTTAATTTTTAATTTGATCTTAGTACTTGTATTTCAAGCTGTCATCTGATTTTCTGAAGTTAGCCCACTTGACGAAAAAAAATGCTCAGATGAATTCTTAAAATTATTGACTATTTAGTGTTCAAAAACACTAAAAAGGCCCTACTGTCGAAGAGAGAAAAAGTTATTGATGATTACTGTAACTAAAAAAATCACCACTATACGTAGGGACATTAAGTAACGATCTGTTAAATGCAAAAGGTACGGACTTCTAAAGTGTAATTATTGGAAGCAAAAAATCATACAACTGAACTCTCCATTTTTAATATCAAACGAGTTTTACAGTTTAAAAAATCAATAAGTGAATGAAAGCTTTTCTAGCGAAATTTTTATTGCTTTTAGATCAGGGGCGTATACAAGGAAGAGGCGGTGGGCCGATCGCCCCCCTCTTAAAGGACTCACCACTTTTAAATTTCCAATATTGAAGTTCAAAACAGGCATTTTTACTCTGAAAAAATGAATGTTGTTTTTACAGTATAATACAGTTAATTTTGTAGTAATAAACTAAAAATCTCTAATTTTAGAGTACTATACGGTGAAATTGCTAATTTTACAGTTTATTACCGTGCATTTTACAGTTTTAAAACGGAGCCTTGGCTGCCAGTATTATACTGTTGTTTTTAGTGCATACTATTGCTAAATTTTACGGCAATAAACTAATGTCTAACTTTACAGTAATCTATATCTATAAAAATCTGGTATGGGTCCCACACGACTTCCTTTTACATGCAAATTTCTTAGTAGATGCCTTAGTGTTAAAATTGTGCTAGGAGTGAGCAAGATAGCAATTCGAGCATTTACACCCATAGTTTGCCACGAAACAATGCAAAAATATTTTTTTTTTTCCAATGGTTAATTTTCTAAATAATACTGATTTTAATATCATTCAGTGAATTTTTCGCAAAATATCGCCAATAGCGCCAAGTTGAACCCAAATTCAAAAAATAATTTTTTCGCCAAATTTGTCGCCAAGTTGGCGTCAAACACTTGGCGACCAAAAGCTTGGCGATATATCGCCAAGTGGTCGCGCCAATTCATATCACTTGAGTCTGCATTGAAATTAACACTGATTTACCCCAAAAAAAGGGGTAAAACACCCCTTGGGAACATTCGAATGCAACCACAAGGGGAGGTGCTCAACTAGACCATCCTCAGAGCCTACATACCAAGCTAGAAGTTTTTAAGGCATATAGTTTTTGAGTTATGCGAGCCACATACGCACATACATCCGCACATACGTACATACAGACGTCACGAGAAAACTCGTCGTAATGAACTCGGGGGTGGTTGAAAAGGATTTTTCGGCTGCTTATATGTTGGTAGGTACATATGCACGTGCTGACAGGTCGAAAAAACTACTGAACATTCATTCGGGGGTGAGCAAAATCAAGATTTAGACTCAAAATTGAGTGATTTTTTTTTCGCGATCACAATACTTCCTTTACTACGTAAAAGGAAGTGAAAATGAAATGGATTAATTTTCACTAGCTGTTCGCGGATCACATGAAAGTTGCTTACGTACCGCAGCTTGAGTGTCACTGAATTTCAGTCTAATGTGTGAATCAATAATGTATGCATACATTAATAATGTATTTTGAAACTGAGGACGACTGTTATAGCTTATTGCTACTTAGTTCTTTACTGCGTGCTGTTTTTCATCAATATCAATATGCAATATGTTTCACTCCGTTTTCTTTGCCACCCTGTATCAGCGCGGCAAATATCTTCTCTATTTACAAAGAATTGTTTTACCCAAAACCTATAAAGCATCGAAAAACAATTTCAACGCTTGCCTTTTTTTTATTTTTTTTTATTTTCACATTTCTGACTTGCTTCGAAGTCGTAAAAGTCATAAAAACCGATTTCTACTATTTACTTTGATGTCATTTTATCCGCCGATGTTAGCTCGCCGAATCGTCAACAAATAATGGTCTTGAAATCTAAATATTCAATCCTGTTTGTTCGCCTGAAAAACATATTTCGTTATTATCGAACATGAAATAATGTATTCAATTGAGCCTCTCATTGAAAAGAGTTGTTTTTTCTTTATTTTTAAATTTATTTTTTACTAAAGCATTATCCACGTTTCTCGAAGTTAATACCTTCTAAATCAAAAGGGAAAACCCTTTGTTTTTCTTGTTCAATGTTTGGCAGTTTTATTTCTAATCTAAAGTAGTATTATCGGAAAATGTTGGACGTAAAAATACATAAGGAAAGTGTTGTTCATTTTTCTTTATCCCTTGAGTAATCTTACCAGTGACGTAGCTAGAATTTTTACAAAAAGCGTTAGGTTGGTGCGTTGATTTAAAAGTATGATATACAGGGCCGTATGTAAGTGGTGGGTTCAAACGCCCTCCGAAAATTTGCAAAACTATTACGAAAATACTTCTCAGTTTCTCACGGAACAAATTATTATCGCTATTTTATTTCAATTTCTTATTTACTTTGAAACTGCATTTGAAAAATGAAATTATCATTATTGAATCCGAAGCTTTCGGCTGCGGTCCTTCGGACCTTCGACCATGTCTAGCGCACATTCCATAGACACGACATCATCATCATCATTATTGAACAATTGTGCAGATTGTTTTTTATGCAGTATTTATCTTTATTGTAGTTATTGCAAACATATCTTAACAATACACCTTTCCCTTCAAATTTTTGATACCCTTAAAAACACTCCAAAATTCTTCAAATTTGTAAGTACCAAACTCTATATTTAACACATCTTATAAGTGTCCCGTGAGATAGAAGTTTCAAAAGTACTCCTTCGAATGCGCGTACTAAACTCATCTATCCATTTTTTTTTCCTTCATTGAAAAATATGAGTCATTTTTTTTTTTTTTAACATTTTTCATGTTAATACCCTTTTAACATCTATTGTAACAAAAATCAACATAATAAAGAACATGAAATCAAATTTTATCGACTTTATAGACTTGACGAGGAATAGGTTTGGTAAAACCCTCCCCTAAACTAAGGCCTGGTTACGGCCCTGATGGCATATATGTATACTATAATTTTAATGGTTTATGGACGTGAGTACCGTATTACCCCGCATTATCCGGCATACCGCAAAATTCGAGGGTCCACAGATTTTCAATAACCTTTGCCTGGTCCTTTCCGGCATGCCGGAAAAACCGAGGTTAAGAAAAAAACTAATAATTTAATGCTATAACAAATACATATTCAACTTAAAAATAATATAAGTTCTGTACTGGAGTGCCAAGGCCAAGCACAGAAGTCTTACCTGCACTTTTTATCAAAATTAAATTATTGTCACCAGATAATTATTTGCAACATATATTACCTACATTTTGCGACTAGCAAAATTTTACTAGTAAGGATTATCTTTTCTTTTTCGTGCTTTCCATATCCTCTAGAAAACAATTAAATATATTTAAATTTAAAATGCTTTTTCTGACCAGTGAAATTCGTTTAATATGAGATCAGCAATCAGGATCAGGGTTTTTTTTTAAACTAGTACTTGTTTTAATCTCCAATCATCGCCTTTCTTTTTTCAAATTTAGGGCCCCTTTTGACCCCTTGAAATTTGAGACCTTTTTTTCATTTGCCCGACTTGTCCTTGCAGTCGGACTAGCAGACTCTGTAAATAGAATCATATTTCGTTGCTCTTTGTAGTAGGTTGTTCTTTTAAAATCTATTTCTGTCATAAAAATATTAAGTTTCCACTTCTTAAAAACAGAAAAAAAAAAGAAGAAATAAAAAACGCACTTGCAAATTTTCTGAACTGTCGGATTCTTTTCTAGATTCGTGTTCCTTCCTATTATTGATTCAACCTAAATTTTTCTACGCTAAAAGTCTTGATGCAGTAACGCCCTCACCCCCCAGACAAATATTTTTTTCTGTTACCCACGACACACACCGAAAGTGATAAACCGAAAGGAAAAGAAAAGCTTGCGTGTCTAATTTATCGTTTGCCCTTCCAGCGAAATCGACCTCCTTCCTTGGAGATGCTTTTCCCCGATGCATAATCAGTGTTTCTGTTGTTTCATTTCTTTTTATTGGGGTTAGCACAAATTGTGTGTGTGTGTTTTTTTTTTTTTTTCGCTTTCTCTTTTATTCTGGTTTTTCTCTTTGGAAACGTTGATTCAAAGTTGTTCCAAATATTGTGTATGTATTGGTGTGCTTCTGGTTCTTGTTTATTTTTGACCTTTTGGTTTCCATAAAAGCGATAGAAAAAATAGCTACATTTCATAATTAGATGAAGGTTTATTGACTAAATTTTGAAATTGTAACTTTCTTTTTGCTACCTTTCTATAACAAGTTCTTTAAGTTTTCTGGTATAAGTATCATATTTCTAAAAAGAGTATTTCTTTCTCTTTTTTTCTGCTTTTGTAGAAACGCCATAACTTCCTCTATCAAACTTAACAAGGCACCATGCCAAAGATCGTTTTTCGCCGCTCCAGGATTTAGTTCCCAAGCACGGCTTGGTACTCATTTTATCGACCCACTGAAGGGATGGAAGACTGGAGTACGTCATTAGAAGCTAGGGTGTTGGCATTTAAAAAACAAAACTAAAAAATCGGATTTCGGAATTCCTGCTGTCGAGCCATGAGCGAATCTAGAAATGTTTCAAGGGAGGGGCGATGATTTTATTACGTATACGTATTTTTTACTACACATCTTGGCTTACAAATGTTGACCTCATAATATGTTTTGGACTTCAACTGCGAAACGTATCTGGGGAGAGCCAGTGCTACCTAGATAGGTGATCCCCTATTTAGGTGGCGCAAGGGCAGATCCAGAAATGTGCCAAGGGAGGGGCGATTGTTTATTTTTTCTATCTCCCCCCCCCTTTTTTTTTACCTCACATACTGGTTAACGCATGTTTATTACAAATGTTTCAGTCTTCAATTTCGAAAAAAATTCAAATCAGAGCCCCGAATCCCAACCACTTCCAATAGTATCATCGAAGATCATCTAAAATTGCCTTTTTAGAACTTCAAAGTTGAAAAACTGCTGAAGAAGAGTCCCTCAAGGGAGGGGCGATCGCCCCCATCGCCCCTCCCTTGTATCCGCCCCTGAGGTGGCGCTAAGAGCCCTTCTGCTCGTCTCAAAGATAGTTTAAAAATGCCTTTTTTGGAACTTTAATATTAAAAATTACCAGTGGTGGGTCCCTCAAGGGAGGGGCGATTGTATCTTTCCATGTGTCTGGCGCGAATTTTTCTCACGGGCCAGCCGGTTGTTGTTGTGTAATAGTGTATTAGCCACTATCAAGGCGGGTGCCATTGCCTCAAGAGGTTGAATTTCTTTCTTAACATATATGACAACACAAGAAAGATTTAGGCATTGCAATCGCTACTGGAAGTGAATTACATTATCATCAACTTAACTTGCCACTGACGTCACTACGGGTGGAGCCAATAAGAGCTCACAAGCAGTCAGCGATCTCCTCTTCACCAAGTAGGCTGTGACGTTTTATCTAGCTCGTTTTTCATAGGCAAACGTCACTCTGACGTCACGATGTTTTTATTAAGAAACGTTCTAATGTAATTCATTTCCAGTAGCGATTGAAATTTGCGATCGCCTGTTTCACTCGAATTCCTGCCTAACAGCACAAAGAGAGAAGAGATAACACCCAGGGCACCGGCGGGAATCGAACTTGTGACTTCTTGCTTTCGAGGCGAAACTTCTACCTCTGAGCCACCGAGGTCCCAGGTCAACTAGTAACTCTCTAAATTTCACTTGTTTCAAACTTCAGACAAAGCAGACACGCAGTTAAAATTTGAAGTTTTCTTCCAATCGATTTTCGTGGCCTACATAATTTCTTCAGCTTTTTCGCCAAGTAGAAAAATGATATCGAACAATAACGAGACAAGACAAAAATCAATTTTTATTTCTCTCCGAGCACTATCTCTTAATTAACCTTAATTAATCCACCGCGAGGTAATTTTTTCTTTCTCAGAACGAAACCTAATCATTTTATATCTCTTTTTTCTGCTATAAGGGCTTGTGGCTCATTTTACGAACGGGCTGACTTCCTTCGTTTATGAAAACATTTTGTTCTGCAGCTGTTTTTCAGAGCTCCCATTCAGAAATCAAAAAGAGACAAAGTTACAACTTTCAAAGAAAACCCTATCCTTCATTATTCATTTAAGTCAAGAAACCGAAATAATTTTGTTTTCAAAGATGATTTTCTTTGATTTAATTGCAATCAGAATGTTTATTCCAAAGTTGGCATTTTGAAGTGAAAAACTTTTTTTTGACGGTGAAATTTATTCAAACTTTTAAGCCTTTTTGAAACAGCCCTTTATTCAAAGTTCAAAATTAATTGTCAGATTTGCTATTTGCAGTTAATACGAATTTTTGCCACAATGATAGTAAGTGTTTTCAAAAATTAAAACTTCTGATTTCTTTACAGAATTTCTAAAATTTTAATTGCAATCAGAATGTTTATTCCAGAGTTGGTATTTTGAAGTGAAAAACTTTTTTTGACGGCGAAATTTATTCAAACTTTTAAACCTTTTTGAAACAGCCCTTTATTCAAAGCTCAAAATTAGTTGTCAGATTTGCTATTTGCAGTTAATACGAACTATTGCCACAATGATAGTAAGTGTTTTCAAACATTAAAACTTCTTGATTTCTTTATAGAATTTCTAAAATTTAAATTTTCTTCTCTATTTCATTTAATTTTGTATTGTAGATGTAGATACGCAATAATTCATTCAACGAAGAGAAAAAGCCTAATAAAATGATGCAATACTCAGGTAATAAAAAATTGAAATGAAAGCTATCAATTAGATAAGTTTATACTTTACAATCAAGTTTAGTTTGCAATGAAAGAAAAAAAATAGAACATTTCCTCTTATGTATATCGGAGGGCTTCTTTGAATGATCGCTTTCACGAGTTAAATTACTTAACGAGAACAAAGAAAAAAAGTGTGTGTAATCTGGGAAAAGAAATTCAGATAGAAATTTATGGCAACAAATAGTCATGTGATATTAGTTTGCGGGATAATCCTGATGAGTTTTTTTTTTTTTTTTCGGTTGGTTTAACTGTAGCAATTTAAAAAGCATCTAGTGAAGTTCCTTTTTTGACACATAAATCATTTGCCCTCGTTCCCTGTTATCTAAATACGGTGTCTTGGAAGTTATGCGATATTTTTAACATCGCCAAACTTAGCTAGAAACAGACACGTAAATTATACACACATAAAATGCTCCGTTTACATTCAAAGTTTTCTACATTCTGATCAGTTTAAAGAACCTACCATTTTTTCACTAAATTTGGCAACTTTCCTTAAAACATCACCTAATTTTGAAACCTTATATTTTGATCTGGGTGGCCCATTGCCAGTTGCGTAGCCAAGGGAGACAGAGGGTCATACCCTCTCCAATGAAGCAACAAAATTGCATGTATGAACAAACATGCAAAGGCCTAAAATTGCGCTTTTCAGCCTTCTATTTCTAAAATTTTCAGATGACCCTCCCCCATGAAAAAGTTCTCGCTAGCCACTGACGAGAAAAAACGATTTATGGATCAAAAAACATGTTTCACTACTCTCTTAGGTTTTTTTTTTTTTTTTTTTTTCGCCGTTACACTAACGTGTGGTTCCCTGGTGAGATATTACGAAGCAGAATAACATAAACATCATCAGAAAAAATAAATCGAAGCAGAATAGCTTTCGGAAACATTGTATTAGAAAAAAATCCATTTTGGAGAAAACCACGAACAGGATGGCATGATTCTAAAACTTTCATAAATGCAAAGTAGATATTGTTTCCAAAGCTGATTTCCAATTCTATTTCAAAACACAAAAGGACAGGCAACCTTCAATTTTTGCTTTCGCAATCAAAAGCACTCCAGCCTTTTCTCGATGAGCTATGTTATTGTCTAAATCTAAGTAATTTTCTAGAATAAATTCACTACCATAGCAACGCGAAAGCCTTTGAAATGTATACATAGTGGCAAACAACGGACTAGTATCTTTCCGCATTAGGACTAGTACATAATTTAACCTTGAAATAAATTTTTTCCACTTTTTTTATTAAAAAGGGAGGGAAAATTGAATTTTTACAATTAAAATGTCATTCAGTAGCTATTTTTTCTTACAAAACTTGCAAAGTGTAACTATTTAAAATAAATGCATTATTCTTTTGTGTCAGACTTAAAAAGCGTTTTATGGGAGGGGGAAGGGGAGGCTGAAAAAAAAAGTTTTGAATATGAAAAATTTCTGAAACTGCATGTCAAATCGGACAAGAGTAAAGCGTCTATCAGAGCATAAACTTTATTAATTTCAGAAGCAATGAAAGAAAATATTCTTTCAAATGTTAAAAAAACAAACAAATAATAAATTCTATTTTGATCTCATACAATAAAGACGCATGGGAAATATTATCGGTGATTTGGGAGTCATGACCCCCCTCCTCCTTCCTTGTGATGATTTGCCTCTGTTACCACTGTGCATTGACCTTTACTTAAACCTATTGTTGTTGTTTTTTTTCTAGTAACAATTTAAAAGTTAATTTGGTAATTTTTTTTACAAAAAATAAAAATAATAATAATAAAAATAAGTAACTGAAAAATGTGACGAATAGAAAAAAGAAGTGGCGACTGATAAATTTGCTTTTTTTTCGCTACTGGCAACCTGAAAAGTTTCCGAATCAGCAAAACTGCGATCTGATATACATCCATCTGAATGGGGGGAAAAAAAGAAAAGAAAATTTGTCACAAAAGACGAGCACAGTTCTGTGACACAGAAAAAAGACTCAGTACATACTTCACAATCGCATCGTATTAGAAATTATACCCCACATCCGAACTCAAAAATCACCGCGGAGCAATTTTCCGGACGTTAGTTCCCCGTGTCGCGTGAAAAGTAAAATATTAATCTCAGCCAACGCGCGTGCAATTACAAGCTGGATTGTCGCCAACGATGTCACCCGCGCGCTGTTCCTCGGGATACAAAATTGCAAAACGTCCATTGTCCGAAGGAAGCTTCGTGCCGGAGAATGGGTCTCTGTCGAAATCGAAAAGAGGATTACGGAATTTACGGCCGGTAATTTATGGGCCAGTCATTGTGATACCTTGGGTCGTAAATCGCATCGAAGAGTTCTTTTTACCTGCAGGTCCACTCACTCACAAACAATGGCAGCGACAATGTGGCAAATGCATGCATCCGAGCATTGCTTTCTTCCCACATTTGGCAAGAAAATTCCTCGGACATTTTTTGTCTACTTTAAAATGGCAACATTAAACCAAAACCTTCAAACCGACCGAAAAAAAAAAAAAATCATCAGGATCATCCTTCAAACTAATGTCACAGTGCTATAACTCCAAAACTACTTGTTACCATGAATTCCTATCTGAATTTCCTTTATTAAATAAAGGAATTTGTATTTTTTTTTTTTTTTTTTTTTCCATTATTGCACTAACATATGGTTTCCTTGTATGAACTCTGTAAATGTTGTTTCTTTGCAAGCGCAGTGTCAATGCACGGGAAACGACTTGCCCTCGTAGCATTATTTTTTTATAATTGATTTTCTCGGACTGTAACGGCCAATTAAAATAAGTAAAAGAAAGAAAATTACTGGGAAAAAAAAGGGGTGGGGAGATTTCGAACGAAGGAAACCGATACAAATTTATGTATTTTTTTTCCGTATCATTACACTTCTTTAGCAATATTTATCACATCATGATTGAAGTAACCAAAGTTTTTAGTTCTTTCAATGACATCAATTAATCAAGTTTGATTTCTTTCGCAAAAGGTTGTAAAAGTGCATTTTTTAAAATTTAATTTAATTTCATTCCTTTTTAAAAGAAGTAATTTCATTCAAACAGCAGTAAAAATGCAAATTATATAAAACTTAATAATGAGATTTATATATATTTTATTGTTAAACGAATTCTCAAAAGAAAAATAAGGAAAAACACAGTTCGAATTAGCGAGCAGCACCTTGCCTCTATTTCCCTTAATGATATGATTTCATTGTGTACCAAATCTTGTTCGGCTCCTGAAGGGGTGCGTATTTAAAGATTCATTCAACTTTCAGACTAATAAACAGATCTTAATTAGCAGTAAGCTACAGCTTATTAATAGCGGTGCCAAATTTAAATTTAGTTCCTTGTGCGAAGATAATCTCAGCTTACATGATAAAAGTTGACTACCACCTTGTCTAAAACAAAAATGAACTGTAGTAATTATAAAGTCAATTCATTCTTAATGAAGTTAATCAATTCATTTCGTGACCAAACGTAAACAAGTACTGATTTGTGGATTTGGGGTTTTTTTAACTTTTCAAACAATGCAGATTTCTCATGTTTTCCTTGTTTTAAGTCATCAGCGTAGAAACCTTTAGATAAGTTTTTTTCACCAATGACTGCTATACAATAAAATCCCGTTACAACGAAATATCTGTTTGAGCGAAATAAATTTCCAGTCTAATCTTACAGTATTTCGAAGCAATGTAATTACCATTACATTGCTTGAATTTCATTACAACAGAATTTCAGTTACAACAAATGAAGTTAGTGGTCCGTTGAAGTTTTCCATGGGGATTTCCCTGCACTTGCTCTGCCGTTGATTGATGGGATATTTTTTTTATTTATTGCAAAAAAACAAAAATGAATAATACTGTCGTGCTAAGCGCAAAAGTGGTATCTGCAGTTCAGCTCAAACTCTTTAAAGTTTTACGCCACCATGTATACTCGTGTCCAAAATTATCTTTACATGCATAAATTTACGGATTTCTCAGAAACTGTGAACTATGAACTTGTGATGTTTTGTGGAATGTTACATAGCACTATGACACATAAATAACAAAGGGAAAAAGTAAGGGCATTGCACATAATATAACATTGTAGCATGAAACATGAAAAATGGAAATAAAATGTAGAAAAACAATCTCAAAAAAAAAAAAAAAAGGAATAACGCAGAACAGAATCGCAGAAGCCTTACGATTTTAATACGGGATATGATCTCCCCTGGCTTGTACAAACATATCCCAACGTGTTTGCATGATGGCAATAACTTTGTTAACCACATTTTGGAGAATTAAGCCCCACTCTTCAAGTAATGCCGTCCTCAGAGCATTTATATCTCGGGGAGGATCAGGTCTAGACGTGCAATTGCTCTTCCAAGGTAGTCCCATAAGTTCTCTAACGGATTCATATCAGGAGACTTTGCTGGCCATGATATTCGCTCAATGCCTTGACTTTCAAGAAAGTCGTCAACGAGTGTTGCTCGAATTGGACGAGAATTTCCGTCCATAAAGGAAAAAGTCAGGTCCATATGCACCTCTGAAAAGTCTGACAAAAGGCTTTAGCACCACATCCCGATACCTCTCGCCGGTCACAGATTCACTGTCGAAAACTTATTGGGGTGTACGTCCATTGATCTTTATTCCTCCCCATACCAGCACACCAGTACGACCAAAACGGTCACGTTCGATAATGTTTGAGGGATGATTTCGTGTTCCTGACTCCCTCCACATGTAAACCCGTTTAGAATCACCTGTAAAACTAAACCTAGACTTATCAGTAAATAGAACATGGGACCATTGGTGGTCACTCCAATCCTGATATGCTTCGCACCAATTCCGGCGTTCCCTCTTATGTTGTGCGGACAGTGAAACACATACCCTTGGCCTTCTGGCATAAAGGCCTGTATCATTAAGCCTTCTGTATACCGCTTGCTGTGATAAAGCAAATCCAGTGACTGGTAAACGTTCTGAAGCTAACTGGCTAGCAGAAGATTTTCTGTTGCGATGGGTAGTTTTTGTGCTAAATACCGATCTTCGGCAGCAGTTGTCATTCGTTTACGGCCTTGTCCAACCCTTCTTACAACAGTTCTCTCAGTTTCAAACTGCTTCCGTAACGTGGAGATTGTTTGTCATGAAATGTTCCGACATTTGGCTACATCCGTAATAGGCGGCCCTGCTCAAACTGCCGATAATTCGCCACTTCACAGATTCTTCTAAATGATTCATCGAAGTCATAGCAATTCGATTTGAGCCCTTACACGCTGAAATCAAACGTTATATCGCAGAGATTTACCAAGTTACGCGTTTTGTGCAAAGCGCTTGGTTACGCATTGGTTGACGTAAGCCTACATTTGCATATCAGAGACTCTTTTGATCTTTTGATTGAATAATGCTAATTAGGCTTGTTTTTCACACATTTTCTGCAAAAATGGATCACATTGATTGGACATTTCATTGACTTTCATTAATTTTGTACAAGTAAAGATAATTTTGGACATGAGTGTATTTGATTCAGATGAAACTTTTTTAGAATTTTTTTAAAAAATATTTGCCGTTCTCAAATGACAATTGTATTTAGGTAAAATACGTCACAAAGAGCCACCTGGTGGCGATAACTCAATTTTGTTAAAAAGTGCAGACACGACTTTCGTACTTAGCAAGGCAGAATTGTAATCATGAAGTCAATTCTTTTTAAAGTTTAAAAATTAATTTGAAATCCTAAACAAGCATTTGAGTGGATTTAAAAATGTTCGAATGACACTTTGGAGGATTTCCCTGATTCTTGTCATCAGTTAAAAAGCGTTTCAGAAAACGCTTTGCCCCAAATTCTTGTCATAAGCGTATGGATTCCTTCAGACACGAAAATTGGAAGAAATATTTTACACGCAGGCCGAACCACTACCCAAGCCAACGCAATTATGTGGGCTCGGGGATCGCGGAAAAGGAATAAATCACACAATCGAGAAATAAATAAGAGTGGAACCGAGAGAGAGAGAAAGGGGAAAAGTTCGAATGCGATACAGATGAGCGGCCGCAATTGTTTTTCGAGAATGAATCCCAAGTTCGGAGAGAGGAAGTTCTTTGTTCTGGGATCACTCCCCTTAATTGGCCTGCTGATGAAAAGGAGCTGGCAGGAAAGGACGGCGTTTAATCATCGGCAGAGGAGATTATTATGGACTGTAGAAAAGAAATTGGCACTCTCATTCATTCAATCTCTTGAGGGGAGGGGGGAGGTAGTTTTGGAAAATTACATTGTGTTTTATCGCTGGTTAATAGAGTATGTGTTCCGTGAAATAGTTTGGTCAACAGTGAAGTGCGAGTGCATATTGAAAGAGTTGCCGGTGTTGGTCAGAAATTATGGCCTGGCTCTGATAAGCTGACTTCCTAGCGCTTAGCGATTCTATTCGTTGAAATAGGGGTGGCGAAAGCCGATTTGCATTGCCGATAACGGTTATTGGTGCTGTGCCGATCGGACAGTTTTGCTTCTCTTTCAAACCAGGCATGAATGAACTCGTCCACGGTTAAGCATCAAGTTACCAGAGATTTTTTAAAACAAAACAATTTAATTATGCGTGTTCAAAGAAAGTTAAACATTTTGACATTTCTCATTTTTAGATGATTATTGATTGTTTGATAACGAAAAACACTTAGCCCAGACTTGCGTTTTTGGGCAAGTAGAATTAAGAGGTTGATAATTGAAGGGGCAACTGAATAAAGGTGACATATGACAATTTTTCAAACTTACTTTTTACCATGGATGAAAGTGATGAGTTCATCAGTATCATGTTCCCTTAGTCACAGAAATAGTTGGTAACTAAGAATATGACCCCGTTTTATCCTTTGAGAAAAATCCATTAAAAAATAGCACAACATTTTTTGGAAGCTTTTTTTGGAAATTTAAAAAATTGTCACATATCACCTTTATCCATTTTCCCCTTCAATTAAAAATTAAAAAGCGAATAACATTATCTTTTTTCTTTGATCAGGGTTGTGGACTCGGTGTCTGACTGATTTTGAGGTAACGGACTCGACAGTCGATGATTTTAAAATTCCAAGGACCGTAGACGGTCATTTTTCCTCAAGTCCGCGATTTACTATGACTGTGCAGAGTCTGAGTCTGACTCTTTTTGTGTAAAGGAGTCTGAGTCGAAGGCTCTTAAATTCTTGGAGCCGGAGTCGCTCATTTTTCTTCCGAATCCGCAACGCTGATTTTTACTTCCCAATTTTTTGAATAATTCGCACATATCCTCGTGCTATTAGAACTAAAATTCATTTGTGCAGCGTTTATAATAAGCTTGTGGTCAATTTCATGTGCGACGGAAGGACTTTTATACAAAAACTAAACTTTTAAGTGATTGCAGTGACGTTATTTGTATTGATTAAATTAGCTTTGTTTTCTTTGCATTTCACTGTTAACAATCAAAATATGAGAAACAAAACAGAAGAAATGGTTTTTATTCTTTTATTTTTCAATTTTTATGCTATTTTAACTTAATTTGAATAATTTTTCGTGCATTTAATTAAAATATTTTATGTATGTATGTTGTCACGGAATATGACAATTCAATTTTTCAATAAAAGTGACTATACCTTGAATGAAATTAAAAAATATATATACATTTCACTTTCTTAAAATGAAAGTAACCGACATATTTTCACAATAAGGCTTTTTTTTTTAAACTTTATTATTTATATTTTTATCCTCAGATACGGATGCTGGTTGTAGATAGATGCTTCCCTGATTATAAGCTGGTATCTCTTCAAATTTCCTGCAAGGAAACTGATTTTTTTACTGCTTCTGACTAACGAAATTCAAAGCATTAATTAATAAGCACATTTGCTTTTTCCGGTAAAATGTTAGCTGATGCACAATAATTGGAACAAATGTGCTTAATAAATATCTCAGTTACAAACAGTGGCGGCTCGTGCCTTAATTTAGTGGGTGGGCCCGCAGTTATACATGTTCCCCCAGTAATGCTTACAAAAAAATGAAGGAAACAACTATCAAAGTAATGCTGAGCGACATAAAATAATATTTAATTCTATTAATACAAATTTGCATTGCAAAATTATCTCATTTGATTTGATACATAGGTTTTATATTTTAAATGTTATACCAGCCTTAAGCGATCAATGTAATGATAATAACAATATTTTTCACAGATGACATACTTCCTATACATCACTAATGTTTCGCAAAGCTAGCTCTCAGAATTTTGCCATTTTCGGACAGTGAAAATATTCATCACATTAAAAGTGTTACGCCACAAGTCGGTGCCATTACTCAAACATTACGGGACTGCACTCAAAAAGAAAACGAACATTTCTGCCTAAAACACACCCTCTCACCCCCTAAAAATGTCGACAACCTGCACCATGTGTTTTTGAAAGCCTCTATCATCAAATTAAGGAACTCATAAGGTAAATGACTCGATATAGGTATGCTTACATTTTTTTTTTTTTAATTTGGATACAAATGTTGCAATTTCAGTTCATGAAAAAACAAATCCTAACGGTGTTTCAACTTAAAAATGTCACTTTTATAGCCATGATATTTACATTAACTTTCAATTTTAATGTATGTGTATGCTTTTAAATAAATTGGATTACACTGGCTTGAACAGTTATGGTTCCACTCACTTACCAATGTATGATCGTATACTCAAACTAGTGATGAGCTGAATCGAATTATTTTCAGGAAATACACACATGTACAGAACAATATTAAAACACTTATTTTTCTTACAATATAATTTGGATCTTGACTTACCGATTCGAATAACATTAAAATTAAAACACGGATAACTGACTAATTTGATTATGTTTGTCAGAAATATTTGATTAACTGATAATTAATTTCTTTTCAGATACGTGATTTGACTGATAGTCATGGTAACATGCTATATGTTAGAAATAAAAAATCTTGTAGAACGCCTAGTTTTTATGAACCATTAGGTACCGTTATTAAACTTTGATAGAAATTTTTAATTTAACTACATTGCTTTTAAACAGTATTTAATATTTCATATATTGTAAAACTTCAGAAAAATATATTGCAAAATATAGTTGTTAAATGTTGCGAAATTTTATATCCACGTGTTTCCTCTATGAATTATGAAGCAATTTGTAAAATAATAATAATTTAAAGAATAAGTGTATTATTCATTTATACATTTTTAAGCTGAATATAGTTTTTATATACAGTAGACGTTGATACACTCATTATTTTTATGAACGTTCAATTTCAACGTTTTGTTTTTTCTGGTTACTGCTTTAAATGAATTTGTAGTAGAACTTTAATGTTACGTGTCATAAGATTTAAGAAAAGTTATAGAGTAGCAAAAGTTTTTATTCAACATCTAAGTGTTTTTTCGGACATTAAAATCCCTATGAATGTGATAATATTAGTTGCAGGGATGATTATCAAAAAGAGGGGAGGACTACTTCATCGATATTTTAAGGGAGGGTGTTGCCCGCTCTTTGGACGACTTTGGTCCTGGATATAAATGTAATCATTGATTCGGCTAAATAAATTTAGCATTTAGAGCTTAAGAATACTTATTAATTCTCCAAGCATTTATAATGTCACACCCGGAAGGATGACAAAGTTTCTAGAGTTCATACAATACTTACAACACTATGAGATTAAATTCAAACTAATACCAAGAAAATGGCAAACGGTCTGCAAGTCAAAAATAAAGTCTTCACACAAAAATTTTGAGAATAAGAATCTCTGTTCCCAAACGCAAATTAACCAATAAAATATACATGCACTGTATTACAAATAGGTGAGGGGGGCTGTAATGGAATTAGCAATCTCTATGCCTGTTAGTAATATGTGTTGAAAGTAAAAAAGAAAGACAAAAAAAAAAAGAGGATTTATTATTAAAATCATTCAAAAAAAAAAAGAAAGAAAAAGAGAAAAACTAAGAGTACGAAATGAAAAGAGGCGAGTTTTTTCCCTAACGCAGGGACCTCACATTCTGCTCCTGTACGCAGTGAGGAGACACTTCCCTCTCCACCGCTTTGGTTACGGACAAAGGGAAATCTCGGGCCAGGGAAGATGGGCCCACAGGTCGAATGTTACAATGGGGTGTCATCGCTATCCGCTCTTCTTAATCCAGCCACTGCGATTGGCTAAAATCGGAGATAGCCGCGGGCCTACTGAGAGCGGCCCTCAAGCTCGTTCTAAAAGCCGTGCGAAGCGCTAAAATTGATGGAGTTAGAAATCTTTCTTGTGCTGTGTTAGCGATGTGCGGGGGGGGGGGTGACTGTAGGTTTAAAATATGTTTTGTGCACTATGTTTTTTTTTTTTTTTAGTTTTTTGAACAGAAATACAAAACGATATGTTTTAATTATGTATTAGTTTTTCTTCCAATTTTTCTGGGTGGGCCCGGCCCATAGTGAGGAGCCGCCCCTGGTTACAAATAAAACACCTCTTAGCTTAAGGTTTTTTCTTTTTTTTAATACTCTAATTTTAGCTATACAGGCAAAAGAAAGGAAAAAAAGGTGTTTATTTTAAAAAAAAATTTTAAAAGTCTAAAAACTACTGAAAATGGGAAGTTGGCTTATTTTAATCTACTCTGTAAAAAAATACTGCAGTACTGCTAGAAAATATCTAAGAAACTAGCATTCCATAAACTTTTCTTAGTAACCCCATACAACCCTTTCTTAAGTTAGCATTAGTTCAGAAGACGCTGTATCGTTACAACGTTACTAAAGAAAAAGCCGCTTCGTTACTTCTTTATAGAAAAAAAAATTGCAGTGCTACTATAGAAAACCTCTAGGAAACTGCGATTCTAGATGCTTTTCTGGGAACGATACAGCTTCGTTTTAGGTAAAATTGACGGCGTTACTTGAAAAGAAGCTGTGCCGTTTCTAGAAAATTTTATGGATGTCCTGTTTACTAGAGATTTTCTAGTAGTACTGCAGTAATTATTTTAGTATACAAGAAACCTTTATGAAGTCCAGTTTAATAGAGATTTTCTTGTAGCACTGAAGTTTTTTTTTTTTTTTTTTTTTTTTTTTTTTTTTTTTTTTTAATGCATTGTACCAGAAGTCAAGCGCTGTTATTTTCATTAATGATATTGCTTTCCAAAGCACCGATGTATTATACCGATTATACCTCTGTGTCTGTTTTGAACTGTTTCTGTCTGTTTCTGTCTGACGTTTTGAAAGCTGTTGCTTCTAGTGTTTCTTTTTAAGGAGATTGTACTAGAAATATATAATTGAGTTCATATCTGATATATGCGCTCCTTTTGGATTACAAGCGCGCATACAATGTATAAACATGTAAAATATATGAGTAAAGGAAAGATATAACCGTGTCTATGCAGAAAATCTGATAATGTGACTTCATGGTTGAATTGTATTTAAAGCTTGTTTGATCGATTTCAACATTGGAATTGATTCTCCTTACAATGAGATTGCATGTCTCTTATTACTTGTAACGTTACTTTAACTATTTTATATGCCATTCATTTACGAGTAGGAATATTTTAGTACTCACATTTGAAAAGATTGTTCGATTAGAAACTACAAAATGAATTAATGGATTGAATCGTTATGCTGTCATGTAATAGATGTCATAAAAAGGGGCTGTTCCCGTTTTGAAGTGCCTAATGCTCTAAATCTGGATTTGCCCTTGGTGCGCTTTAACGTGGCTTTTGACCTCCATGCTTCTTATCGACATTTAAATATTGCGCAGACGATTTCAGTGTTTAATTAATTCGTTCTTTTTTTTTTTTTTTTAATCGGAAGTAGTCATATTGATGTCTTTGCGGGGCATTAAATGAATACGCTACTGTTCTTTTTTTTTTTTTTTTTTTTTTCTCTCCCTGAATCTGCATTTTGTGAAAACTTCAACTCCTTGAATTCTGAACCCTTTTTGTTCTTGAAGATAAAATAAGAAATCGCACTTTTTTTATTTTTGCTGGTTAAAATAAACCTCTGCAAACCTCAACGAGGATCTTGGCCAGGAATAGCGAACCTTTTTAAATCTAAGTGCCAACTAAGTTGCATTTAATAAAAAGTAAAATAAGATATATTACTAATGGTTGCAGGTTAAAGTATTCCTTTGAAAACATCAACGAAGATCTTAAGCTGGGATAGTAAAACTTTTCCAGTTTTTGTGCCAGTTAAATTGCGGTTACTAAAATGTAAAATAAGATCTCTCACTAATAGTTACTGCTTAATGTAATCCTCTGAAACATCTCAAAAAGGATCTTGGGCTGGGAGAGTGAATCTTTTTCAATTTTTGTACCATGTAATTTGTGGTTAATAAAGGTTAAATAAGATCTTCCACTAATGCGAGTAGTTGATAGTTAATGTAATCCTCTGCAAACCTCAATGAGGATCTTGGACAGGGATTGTGAACCTTTCTTAATTTGTGTGCCAATTAAATTGCGGTTAATAAAAGGTTTATAAAAATAAAACAAGATCTGTCACCAATTTTTATAGGCTCAACTATTCCTCTGCAAACCTCGATGAGAATTAGGGCTGCGACATCGATGTCGATGTTTTTACCATCGATGTTTGAGGGTCGATATTTTCCCAACATCGATGTTTTGGGTTCGATGTTTTTTTCGATGTCGATGTTTTATAATCTAGCAGAAAAATCTTAATAAAAATCTGCGATATGCAGATGTATTAAGAAGTTTTCATCCTTAATCAGAGGTTTAAGTATTAATCTCATCAGAAAACATTTCCTATGATTATTATCGATGTTTTGGTCTCGATGTTTCTAAAACATTTCTAATTTGCTTTCGCCATTTTTTTTAAATTTTATTTATTTAATTATTATTCCTTATGTGAATGTTTTATATTTCAGCAAAAAAAAAAAAAAAAATCATCAAGATATGCGGCCAAAAGTTATATCGTTAATCAGCCGTTACACTATCAATCTCGTTAGAAGACGTTTTTGATAGTTACCATTGATGTTTTAAGGTCGATGTCTTTTAATAGTCACTGTTTCGCGTTCGATGTTTTTCTGTCTTTCGATGTCTGTTTTACACTTCAGTAAAAAGCAATAAAATTTGCAATAAAAAAGATTCGTCGTTAACAGTTGCAATAGCTATCGTATTGAAATAGTTTTTTTTTTTTTTAATTGCTACCGATGATTTATGGTCAACGATTTTTAAACATTGTTGTTTTTGTTTTGCTGTAGAAATTTTTTTCGTAACGGTGTTTTAAACTTCAACATAAAAAAGTTCCTTAAAATATGCGATGAATAAAAGTTATACAGTTAATCAACAGTTGCAGTATCTATCTTACTAAAAAAGTTTTCTGTAATTGACATCGATATCATACGGTTGATGTTTTTCAGGAGACAAAAGATAAATCTAATTGAGTGATATAAAGAGGCGCAATGCATTGGAGAGTTACTGTATTACTGTACATTTAAATGTGAAAGTAATTTTTATAAAAAAAAGATCGATGTTTTGAAACATCGATGTTTGAGAACGTCGATGTTTTTTGGTCGATGTATCAATACCATCGATGTCTTAAATTCGAAACATCGATGTCTTGAAACATCGATGTTTTGCCTTCGATGTCGCACCCCTAATGAGAATCTTGGGCGAAATATGACTCTTTTTCAATTTTTGTGCCAATTAAATTGCGTTTCATTGTTTTCAGGTGTCCAGTGTGCCCTTCGGTTTACCTCTTTTTAAAATTCAACTTAAAAGGTTAGATTAGATTGTACACTATACAATAATATTTTTCTCTGAACTTAGTGTGCCCAAGAGCCTGTTGCTAGTTGTCTCTTTCGTTTTGTATTTATATTTGACTTTTTTTTTGGCGGGGGGGGGGGGGCATTCAAATTGAATGTTTGCATGAAATTTTATAATTCATCTTAAGTTGGGCAATTACTATTCACACTAGGATCGGGCCTAGCGTAGCTCATTATTTGCTACAGATCTCTGTTTCTGGCACTATATAAGACAAATATAACTTTAGACCATTTGAGTTGGCTGTTACTGATATAAAAGCCGTTCATTTTGAAAGTGGGGCGAGTCGATTTTTGCTATTCCAAGATAGTTAAAGAAAAGCATTTTTCCATAATCAGTTTTATTAATGAATAACTAAGAATCCTATCTCCCAAATATATACATTTGGGGATGAGGGAGGGGTCTAAATCGTTACAGATGAAAAATCATACTGAGTTTTATTTGAACTTAACATTGTCTTCTTTTTTTTTGTTGTTCAAAAATGGATTTGTATCACTTTCAAAATCAACGGTTCATGAGAGAACAGCTCCTTTCTTGCATTGTAGTTGCAATTTTGTTTGTTATTATTGTTTTTATAATAAATCCATGTTATCAATATTTTTTAATTCAAGGTACATATTTCATTCTAGTGAAGGAAAAGATCGAGGCTTTAAATGAACAGCTAGAACGAGAGCCGAGCAGTTCGATTGTAGACAGGCCCGATGCAACAGATGGCAATGAGCATCATACCGGTAAAAGTAAAGGCAAAAGGGAATCCATTACTGGTGAGTGCAATGCTTTTTTTGTGATATGTTTGCATATTTAGATGCATATTAAGCAAGCAGAAAAGACTAAACCTAATCCTACATTTCTCACTAATAGAATTCTAGTACCCTTTAAAAAACATTTCTTTATAGGACTTTTTTTGACATTGGTATGATCATCACAATTTTAATTCAGGCGACAAATTTTTTCCTCTTATTTCTTAATCTTTTCCCCATAATTATTTGAATTTTTTTAAACATCGAGAATTATCACATACAAATCTTCATATTTTCCCATTTACCATTTCTTCTTTCTCTCAGTATATATCTGTTTACATCAGAGGTTCCCAAATTTTCGATCTGTGCGTATTTTTAAAAATTTTCTTCAACCTCTTCCTGGAGACCATTTTAAAAGAAGTTAGGTATGGAAATGCAGTTATGTTTGAGCTGTGAATCCAATAGTAAAGTTTCAGCTAAAACGTTCTAAAAACAATGAAAAATTGTTTCAATAATTCTGTGAATTCCTTTTGCTATAACGTGAAATTTAACTTCTTCAACATTTTGTGACGGAACGTCCTTGTTTTTGATCTCAAATGTACAAGTTGCAAGCACTGATAATAGTATTTACAATAGTTTGTGGAATACATTTAATAAATGCATAATTAGTTAATTTACATGTTTGTGATATAAATAATTATTTTGTAAAAACATATTGCAAACATTTTAGTGATAAAATTCCTAAATGAGATTGAACCCTTGGTTAAATCTCATGCACTACCAAAATTTTTTTTAATGGTCATGAACCACTTGCAGGTCTGGAGGTCCATATTTACCTTTTAAATAACCACTGATATAGGAATGTACATACTTTCATTTCTCTTAAGCTTGAATTTTCAATTGGATTTATAGCTCGGAGTGTTTCGGGAGCTACAGCCAATGGGGTTTGAATTTCAAAATTACATTCATTATTGAAAATGTTTTATATTCAGTAGGTTGTGCAGGATAGTTTTTATTCAACAAATTGCTGTTGTTTGATTATGCCTAATCAGTGGCACAGGTAGGGGATAATACCCCAGAGTCAATGGTTATGACATTCATTTCAGTCCTAGTACAGCATTTTATGTGCCTGCAAGGACCTTTATGACCCCCCCCCCCCTACCAGAAGGTAAATTTTGCTGTGCTAGTGCATCTGATAAAAAATTGTAAAGGTAATGCATTAAACAATAATCATGATGAAAGTATAATTTCTTGAATTGATGAATTGCATATTTTTCCTTAGTTCAAACAAATTTGTAAACAATCACTGAACAAATTTTTAATGTTATCTTATGTCGAATTAGTTTCATTAAAAAAAAAAAAAAGAACTTTATTTTACTCATGTTCAGATTTCTGTTGGAACAATATAGTCATTAGTATTAAATCATTTGTTCATATAATGATCTCTTTACATGTAAACTTTTCTAATTCTTACATTTCCTTCTGACTTTCCCATTGGCCAGAAAGATAGCCAATTATTTTTAAACATCAAAGACTAAAAATGAATGAGTTAATAGGTAAAAATCTCAAACACAACTCTGAGTATCAGTTTAATAACTGACTAAACGACATGCCATGGCTAGGCCATGACTTAAACATGCACTTCAGATGTACTCTTATGAAGTTACCTTCCTTTACAGCGAGCCAACTGTCTGCCAAAATCAAGAACACCTACAAATTAAAGGCATCCACTAGTCGAATCGTTTCTACCTTCAAGGCTCCGGCCCTCACCTGCAGGCTCGCCAAGGAGTACCTTGGACATCGAGATGGTGTTTGGGAAGTCAGTTGTCCCAGGCATAGTGCAAATGTCTTGGCAACAGCTTCTGCAGGTAACACAACATCTGATTTTACTGTAGTATTCAGTTCTTTTGGTTCAGCAAAGTGTTTGATAAATAGCTTTTTAAATTTTTTAATCTAATATTGGTTTTTGTTTTAGCATTTCATCTCTGGTTTACATGTATTCATTTTTCATGGGTTATCAGTTCTGACTTCATATAAAATGAAATTATCTAAGCTCTGATTGAAAATATGATTTTTTTTTAAGCTGCACTTTTTTTTATAGTCTTCTGATTTTTGTTAAATACAAAAATGGTTACGACTTAAAATTTTAGAAATGTCAAAGGGAAAACTTCGAGTGGTTCTGCTCATGTGTTAGCAATGGATGGCCATGTTGGTCTACTATTAGTCATCTATTTCTGTGTTTGCTGATGCACAAATCATCAATCAAAAATATGATTGTTTTCCTCAAGAAAATAAAATCCATTCTTGAGCAAGGAGGTGCATTATGTAATCCAAAAGTTGTTTCCTGTTTCCACCTCTTATTCTGATTAACAAATGAGGAGTTTGGCCAATTCTGCCCTATTCAGAGGACTGCAAAAATTGCCTAACAAACTGATTAAGCATTAAGTCACCACCCCTAAGTAAGGGCTGAGGCAGGAATACATGCAACATATCGCCCACTCAGATATTCCATTCAGAGACAGCGGTTTGGTCTTTGTTGTGGACTCATCAGTCTGGAATAGGAAGTAACCAAACTGGATGCAGATATTCTCTCATAAAAGCTAGGAGTACCATGAAAAACTTGTAGCTAATATAGAATTTACATACCAACAAGATTGGCTGGGAGCAGCAATGGTACGGCGCACTCATAAGTTTAATGCAGAGCTTGGAATAACCAAGTCGGCGGTATTGCATGTAAACAATTTTGTAATATTTAAAAGTTTATTTTCGATGAACAAGTGACATCTAAGCTCCCGCGGTTCGTGTTGATCTAGCATGGCTATCTATAGCTTTCCTTTTATAATAGACTTCAATCCACTTATGACGTAGATCCTGACGATAATCCATTTCCTCAGATCACACGGCTCGGGTCTGGGACATCCAGAGCGGGAAGTGCGTCGTTCAGTACTGGGGCCACAAGGGGTCCGTGAACTCTGTCCGCTTCCACCCCACCCAGGACCTGGTGGTGTCTGCCTCTGGGGACCAGACAGCACACGTGTGGCACACTTCCGCAATTGGAGGAGATAGTCTGGTTTGTAGACTGTTATTATACCCTTTGTAACGAGAGCTGGCGCATGAAAAAATATTAATTTCCCACTCTCTACACTTTTCCCTTTATGGCTGTCATAGTTATTGCGCTATGGGATTTTTTCCCACTTAGCTTTTGCAACAGTGGTTAAATGCAAATGATTAAAATTGCTTTGTGCGTAAACGATTATTCAATCAACGTTAATAAAATACTTTTTGAAGTATTTATGTAACGGTGACTCATGATGGCAGAACAGGTCTTGCTAAAACAAACTATTTAGCACTAGATTTTTTGGAAAACGTTCAGAAATAACTGAGATATGATGATATAGAGAAAAGAGTAAGCCTAATTCGATAAACATAAAATAAATGAAATGCCTCAACAGCAGTGCATAAAAAAAGAGTGGAGCTGTTTTCTTTCGTACCGTTTCCATAGAGACGACGCAAAATTTCTAAGCTTGATACGCCTATATAAAAGTAACAGTGTATAATCCTTTCGGCTATAATGTAGTATAGTGTATATATAGTAAAATGATGAAGAGATCCCAATCACTTGCTTATTTTTAGTTTTCATGAATTTTCTTGCCTCACAGACTTTGCAAATAACAATCCATTCTCTGTAAAATTCCAATTTCCAGGGCCATCGAGAGGCCATGTGGTCCTAGTCGGAAACCGGAAGCCTAGCTGTCTAATTTTGAGAGCCCCTCTAGGAATGGGAGTAGTGAAAGTTTAACAAGTTTTATTGGGGAAAGAGGCCCAGTGGAGCCAAAACTGACAAGGGGCTCCTCTCTTAGTCTTGGGACAATTCTACCAATTTGGATCATTTTCCAATGATCAAAATTCCAATTTTTTTTTTATGAATGTAAGGAAACATTATAAAATGCTTCATTAATAATTCCTTCATTAAAAATCAATATTAATGCATAAGAAAAAACCTTAGAATTAGGTTGAATCGCTTACAATTTAACATGTCTTTTTAAAGTTAAAACACACACATTTATTTTTTGCTAAGGTGCATTTTTTCCTTTTCTCTCTTTCTTCCCTTGTTTCTATGATTTCGAAAGTAGACTGACTCAATAGCTGCCTTCTACATGAAAATGTGTGATAGTATCAACCAAGATTTATCCGTTTATGAAAAAACTGAAACTAGCTGGGTTTGGAACTAGACTCCTTAAATGATTACATCAAAATAACATTATCTAAATAAAAATTACTAGTAAAAAGAACTCGTCAATGTGCCAGAAGTTTTTGTAAGAATTAAATTTGTCTGTAATAAAAACTTTCAGTTTCATAGCATACTAGAATACTTTTCTTTTCTTTTGAGTGAAATTTACTGAAGATATTATTTTGTTGTTCACTTTTATAGAAATGTCATTCCTCAGAAGAAGAAGTTGAGTTCTCTGAAGAAGATCATGCTGATGGTAATTATCAGACATTATATTTTTACTCAAGCCACACCGAGAAATATAAATGACTTTATAAATAGTCCTTCCCATCTTCCTAAAAAATATTACAAGTTATTAGGAATGAGTTGCAGTTGGTAGTGTAAAAAAAAATATGCATAAGCATTTACTTTTCTTTGAACTTGTACTTTAGTGCACTTCAATTCATGTAAATTAAAAATGAAGTTTTTGCCTCAAATTGGTTTAAAAAATTGTTTTTGTAATTTACAATTTCCATTAGGTATAATTCATAATAATTGCCTCATAGAAATACAAGGGCAAGTCGGAAAATTTGTTTCATTTGTCGACTCTGGGCAGAGTTGTGTATGAAAATCAAAAAATTGAATGAGACATTAATGATAAGAGGTAACTTTATCTTTCCACCAAGCATATTGACAAATTTGTCATACCTCTTGACAGTAACGTACACACACTTATGTGCACCTCCCTACAAAGATTTGTAAATGTGCCCCCCTTACCTTATGAAACTATTTTTAAAAAATTTTCTGTGTAACTCATAGTGCTATTTTTCTGAATTGTACGTCCTCATACCTCATGCCCCCCCCCCCCCGCCCAAGGTGCTGCTATGTACGCCACTGCCTCCCTCTTAATAAGCTTCAATAAGCTCTCAAAAAAACTTGTGACTTTTCAAAGGGAAGGAAGCATTTAGTGGCTTGTTGTACTTCAGCATTACTACCAGAGCCCCTTCTGTAGAAATTCTTCTTTAAAAGTCAGACACATTTGGAAGTCACTTGGCGTGAGATCAGGACTGTATGGCAGATGGCGTAGGAGTTCCCAACCAAGTGTTACAATCTGGTTTTGCATTGCTGTAGCAAGGCCCGCACTAAGGATTTTAAGCTGTTAGCCAGTAAATTAGCCAAGTTTTAAAAGTTTAAGTCAACTTTCGAAAGTCTTAGCGAAAGAATTAATTTTTTGTTTCTTAATACAATACTTTTTTTTTCCTCAGTGGAAATTTCTGAGAATTTTTTATTCGCTAATACTTAAGCCAAATTTAGAATTTTATTCATGGAATTTTCTATTTTATTGCATTCGGCGAGGTGGGCAAATGCTTACCGCGGTCCGTGCTGTAGCCGAGTAAGGTCTTCCCTATTACCCACACCAAAACCCCAAAACTGAGAAGGCCAGGTCACTTTCTCTGAAGTCAACCATGGCCGCTCAATACTTTATATGCTAAGCCCAATGTCTCCTGGGGGGCTTTTTGAAGCTTATTAAGTGATAAGACAAATGTCTTAATGTGCCTGGTACTTATCTGGAAAAATAAAGTTGTATCCCATCTTTCATGGCTCTATATATTTAATAACATTCATACGCACCTCTGTCCGCAGTCACGAGGAGGAAGTTATTTCCCGAATCATCATCCTAACTTGAAAAATATGTAGTGTTGATTTCTGTATCATAAAATGAGTGCTAATTATTTGCTTGATAATGTATCAATCAATATTGACTATACAAGATAAACTTTTTTTTTTGTCATCATCAAAGATTCAATTCTTGTAACTGAAATAATGTCCTTTAGAACTATTGTTTATGCATATATCCCTTGTCACCTGTACAAAATATATTCATACCAAAATTTTTATTATGTGATTGAAAATTAGTCTTTCCTATGTAGAATTTCTTGAACTTATTTTAACTACACCTTTTTCTTTCAGAAGTAGAGACATCTCAGAACGTAACCATTTTAAAAAATGCTAAAGTGGAGTTGCAAGGTCACATAGGTGTGGTGATTGCTGCTGATTGGCTAGCCGGTGGCGATCAAGTGATCACAGCATCCTGGGACCGAACAGCTAACGTTTATGATGTTCAGACGGGAGAGCTTGTGACACAACTAGTTGGTATGTGGTAATCCTTTTTGTATCCTTGTTGCAAAACTACAATTTTTGTTGGCTGATACTAGCCTTTGTTACGACATTAAATAAATGCATGAAATTGTGTTAAGGAGAAATTAAATGATGTTAAGAAATGAATGTGAATGTGTAAAGATGCATGATATGAAGACACAAATCTTGTTAAAGAAGTATATAGGGTCCAACAATTCAACCTTCATATTTCAAGGTAGGGCTGTAACCAGACCTTAGTTTTGGGGGAGGGGGGGAGGGGTTTACCTAACCTATTTGTCGTGAAATCTATTAAGTCAATAAATTTGATTTCATGTTCTATATTCTGTTGATTTTTGTTGCAACAGATTTTAAAAGGGTATTAACATGAAAAATGTTTTAAAAAAAGACTAGTCTTTTCAATTAAGGAAAAAAAAATCTGGATAGATAAGTTTACTTATGTATGCACATTCAAAGGAGTACTTTTGAAATCTCTATCTTACGACACTTATAAGATGTGTTAAATATAGGGTTTAGTACTTACAATTTTGAAAAGAAGAGAGAGAATTTTGGTGCTTTTTTTTTTTTAATTAGAAACTCGAAGGGAAAGGTGTATTGTTAAGAAATTATGTTTGCAGTAACTACTGCAGAAAAACACTCAATTTGTAGTTATTCAATAATGATAATTTTTTTTAATGCAGTTTCAAAATAAGTAAGAAAAGAAAAAAAAAACAAAAGCAATAATTTTTTCAGTGAGAAACTACGAAAAGTATTTTTGTAATAGTTTTGAAAATTTTCGGAGGGGGTTTGTACCCTAAAAACCCACCCCTTAAATACAGCCCTGTTTCAAGGAGCAATACTCATTGCATAAATCAGAATTTTTTGTTTTAATGTGTATTTTTTTAATTTTGTAATGCTCAAATCACTCCTCGATTATTATTTCTACCGTTCACAGGGTGTTATAGTAAGTTTAAATTGCTGCTTTCGTTTCAAATCTTCCGTTGCTAATTAATGCTCTTAAAAACTTTTTCATAGGACACGATCAAGAACTCACAAATACCTGCACCCATCCAACACAAAGGCTGGTTGTCACATCTTCAAAAGACACCACTTTCCGGCTATGGGACTTTAGAGAGGCAATACATTCAGTTAGTGTTTTTCAAGGACATACAGAGTAAGATTTTTTTAATTTGTTTTCAAGGTATTTTGTCTGTTAAGTTTTTTTCAAAAAGCGATATCTTAAAATTTTTGATTTAAAAATGGTCATATTTTCCAAACCTATCTTTGTGCCTTATGAGCTATTACTAGTTTAAAGATATTTTTCAACTACTTTTTTGTATTAAAAAAAAGTAGAAATTTATTTAATTGAAAAATCTTTAAAATTAATAAAAGCAAGAATGGTAGTTTGTAGTTTCTCGTCAATGTTATATTTCAAGAAGTTTATGATAAGCTCTCTACTTCTTTAAAATATTTTTTGCATGTTCTATTTTGTTCATAATTTTCCACATGTGTTTTTGGAACATATCCATTAGCCGAGAGCAAGCAAAAAATTGCCAAATAATGTAGAATTCCGCCACAATTTTTACAACCATAAGAAAAATGTTTCTTCGACGTCATGTTCTCTGAATTCATTCTAAATTGTCATATGTTTAGCTTGGCAACATTAGCAATTTTTGAATTTTTGCTTGCACCCGGCAAACGTGTAAGTGGTTATTTTTTTGGAAATAATATATAGAAGAAATTTATTACTAATTTAAAAACCAAAGCTGTAGTTGGGGGGGGGGGGTGCTGTTCGCCGAAATATTTGGTTCATTATTGTAGGAATGATGCAAAGTTTTAGTAAACTGGTTTTAAACCACCTTGAAAAAAAATAATACATGCTTGTTTTTTTAATCAAAGGTGACCTAAGTTACCTCAATTGATCTTTTTTGACCGAACAAAAACATATCTACCATAACCTACCTTCTAAACCTTTTTTTTTCCAATTACAGCACTGTTTTTAACTACTCCAATAAAATTACTCAAGTGTTACCTAGGATTTTTATAATAGTGAGAAAAACCTCTAACATCTATATGTGTTTAATATGCAATGGAGAACTGTGAAAAACTGCTTAATCTTTTAACTGTCTTGCCCAAGCTCTCAAATAATAAATACATATATAAATTGCTCTCAATTTAATAGGTAGCTGCACTTTACTGAGGATTTTAAAAGATGGAGGTTTATGTTCAAAGTGCACGTGCGAACATTTATGTACCTAAATAACTTGACAGTTGAAAGGTTAAACAGAAAATTAAGGAACAAATTATTTGTCAAATGTATGTGCAGTTTTTTTACTACCTTTTTGCTGATCAATTAGTTTGCCAACTTTGGTGTTAATGGATTACTCAATGTAATTTATATAGGGAAAGAGACACACAAATTATTTTTATGATCAATTTAACAAATTTAGAAATTCCAAATTCTGGTATAAACAGACTCAAAACGAAATATGATTCAAAGGGTACTGAATGCTACCTGTTTCGGTTAGTTGATCAGCTATTCACTTCAAATCTCATCACTTTGTAGTGGAAATTTTAGAATATGAAAACATAAATTATATGAGGTTAACAAACAATAACTTCTCATCTATAAAAAGATAAACTAACTTTGAAATGAACATTTTGCTCAAAAAATACCAGTTTTATGGTTTTAATCATTTGCACTAAAGTGATGTCATTATTCATAAACCTGATTGAACTTTTATTTTAATTGAATCTCTCATGAAATGTGTAATTCATCAAAGCTTTTTAAAGCTACATCAAATGCAGGCTAAATTGCATCGTTGTTCACAAACGTACAGCAGGGACCGCGCTAAGCATTCGCCACCTCTCCAAATGCGACAAAATGGGAAATTCGGCGAAAAAAGTTCTGATTTGGCTAAAGTATTGGCGAATGGAAAATTATCAGAAATGTTCCCTGGGGGAAAAATACAAGTATTACATTGAAAAAACAAATAATTAAAATTCTTTGACTATAACTCTAAAAGTTTGGCTAAGACAATTGAAATTTGACTAACTTACTGGCTAACAACTTAAAATTCTAAGCGCGGTCCCTGATACAGCATTTTTGTTCGACAAGGTGTATGTTTATATCTTAAGTTTATTTTTTTCAGCCCAGTCACCTCGGCAACATTTGCAAGTGGTGATAAAGTAGTATCTGGGAGCGATGATCGAACTGTAAAAGTCTGGGATCTGAAAAACATGAGATCACCTCTGACCACAATCAGGCTGGATTCTCCTGTTAATAGGTATGGAATAAGTTGGCATGTTGAACAGTAAAAATGGTATTTAAAGCTTGATTCTGTAAAACTCAATTGCTTACCAATTAGTTTGTAGAACTTATTATACTTATTTTATTTACACAATGTCGATTTGCGTCTGTTGGTAAAATTTTTCAAAGTTAATCCAACAAGTGTGTGGCAACAAGCATATTTTTGTTTCTTGAACACTTGCTCTCTCTTGCTTATTCACCAGTAGCAGTAATGGACCCCTTTTTTATTTTTATGTATATAAGTTAATAGATTTTTCATTTTATTTTCTTATGTTCTACAACTTACTGAAATGCTTGAGTATATAATGGGACCTTGACAAGTCTAAAAATTACATTTTAGTACCTTAGTTCTTTTTGGTAACATTCAGACATAGTACAATTACTTCTAATTTTGGAGATTTCTAAACCAAACAAAGGAACATTATTTGCATTTCAATATATTTTTGTTTTATGAAAAATTTAAGCTCTCTGCTTATGATTGAAATGAATATTTTTCTGTAATAGCTTTTAATTCAGCTTCTATTTTAATAATATAAATTTTATTTTAAAAACACTAAATATGATTTAAGAGTAAACTGATTTCCCCCTAATTTTCAAAATTATTGAATATCCACTAAGTTTACATGCACCTATAATACATCAACATGTAATATAGTTTAGCTTTTAGTATTAATAATAGTATAAAATATATTACTTTTATATTTGTAAAGAATGTGAATTTTATCTTTTATTCAGAGTTACATACATACATGCAAACAAACTAGCAAGCAAACCCACATGAGAAACAAATAAAAGCTTATTAAAAAAAATATTTTGCCCCTTTTTTTCTTGTCATTCCACATTTGCATTTCGGAAATTGTTTCAATGAGGTGAAGGGCATAGTAAGTCTAGGGCTAGCTCTGAGTATCAAATATTTATTTTGCGGGTTGTTTTTTATTTGGCTCAATTTAAATTTATGTGTACATTATTTCTGTCCCATGGATTATTCACGTTCTTTGCAAATATAAAAGTAACATATTTAAAACTATTATTAATACTGAAGGCTAAACAATATGACATGTTGATGTATTAGAAGTGTTGCAGATGTGTTTGTATGCAACTCTGAACAGAAAATAAAATTCACATTCTCTTCAAATGTAAAAGTAATACACTGGTGGTCAAAGTTATGAGGACAACTGAAAATTGTGCAGAAAAAAAATATTTCTGAATTAAGTCGAATGAAATTTATACATAAAATGCGTTTTTATGCTGAAAAAATTGTGGAGTATGTAACATTTGAGAATAAAAAAATATCAATGATTTTTTTTCATGATTAATAAAAAATTTCATTTTTACATTGGACAAAATTATAACGACTATTAATGTTTCGGCCTCACACCTGCTAATAATTAATAATTTTCGCCTTCTTTTCAACCACTTTTATCTATCTTGTTGTCATAGAGTTTGACAGTCCCTTCAGAATATTTTTGGAACTTTTTTTTTTCCCAAGTCATAAGTTTCTGCTTATTTTGATATTGGGTGCCGTTTTTGTAAATTTTATGGGCTAGATTACCACACAGACTTTCTACAGGATTTAGATCGTGACTTTTCGCCAGCCAGTCAAGTAGTTTTACAAAATTAGCCTCAAACCAAGATTTTTAAGTTTGAGAAACATGCGGCGATATCTTGCTGAAATAATTAGTCTCCGCTCGTAATTAGCTGTCCATTTGGTACAAGATTATCTCCCAGTATATCAATATAGCTCTCAAGAATTCATTCTGTCTTCCACAAAACTTATGGGAGTAGTTCTATCTGATGCAAAACCTCCCCATACCGTCAATGAACCACCTCCAAATGTACGTTTTGAAAATTTTTCTTTTTCTTTATGGGGATCATGCCAGAAGTAGTGAAAAACATCTGATCCATCCAATTTACACCTTTTCTCGTCAGAAAAGACAACAGCATCCCATTTTCCATCCATAGTGCTGTATTTTTTTTGCGAACTGCACTCCCAATCTCTTTTGAACTTTTGTAAGAGGCTGTCGTGACTTTAGTTTTCCATAATGAAACTTTTTTTTTGTAAATCACGTCGGACAGTTCGATTACTGCACCATAAGTTCAATTCCCGTTTAATTTCTGTCGATGTCTGTTTTTTGGAGCAAGCTTGCCTTATTGTCATTCTTTTTACACAATCAGAAATAAAAGCTGGCCTACCTATTCGCCTCTGCTCTCCGTATTTTGCCGGGATTTTTAAGGAAATTATAAACAACTGTTTTCGATCTATTCAGAATCGTTACAATTTGACGTGCTCCTGAAGTTTTGAGAGCAAACCACTTTTCATTTTTCAAACTCCAAAAGTTTAGCCTAAGTGGCATAGCTGCAAAAATAGAATGCGACGATACCACTCGCTTTCTAAGCATTTATATCGTTAAGTAGTGCCTTGTGCAGCGCAAAAAACATGCAAATTTTGCATTTCAGAACTCAAAAATATAGTTGTCCTTATCATTTTGTCCAAGTCATGGCTGTCCAAATTAAAAATGCATTTTATGAATATGAATTTCTCACATATTTACATCAAAAATGATTTAAAATGTTGGCAACGGTAGCCAAGATTTGGCACTTTTCCCTTTGTCCTTATAATTTTGACCACCAGTGCATATTTCATACTGTTAATACTAATGGCTGAACTGTATCACATGTTGATGCATGTAAACTTAGCGGATATTCAATAGTTTTGAAAATCAGAGGGAAATCTGTTAGAATATCATGGAATATAGTTAAACCTTTAGTATTAATGAGATAGCTCACATTTTAGTTTAATTAACTCTAAAAGCATATTTTTTAGTTTTTTTAAACCATAATTTAATTATTTTACTAATTCGGTTCTCATTTTGTTGAATGTTTGTTGCATTTATTATGAGTCATTTTTCATTAATTAAAAAAATGATTTAATTGATCTGACACAAATACATGTTAAATTATAATATCAATATTTGCGTGTTAGAATGCAATAAAGTGCCGGAATATGTTATAAAATATAAATTGTAGTGACTTTATCTTTTTGACTTCCACAATCATTGTGTTACAAGCATTTTTATGCATAAATAAAATTTCTCAAACTCCTCAAGTGAGTTGATGATGTAAAACATGTGCAATATTTATTAATATATATATTTTTAGATAGGCAGGGTCACAGGTTCTTTGAGTGGGAAAAATGGGCTTGTGACAGTCAAAAGGTGGGGAACCATTCTGCCGTGGGCAGGTAAACGGCAGTATCTGCAAAAATGAGTTTTCGAGATATTTGAAGAAACGCGTTTTTGATTTCCCACAAAGATCAATAAAACATTGAACTTCGAACATAGGCGATACTATATGTTTATACCGATATATTTTTTGGGTAATCGATTGAATTTTGATTTTGCAAGCGCAAAGAGAGGTAAAGCAGATACTGCCCTTTACCTGCCCTTTTCACTCTAATTGTCATGCGGAATTGACTGGCAGTCGGCAGTAACTGCAGAGTATGCTACTAAATGTCCAGTATTTACATATTCGACAACATGCAAAGTAGATATGTTATTACGAAATATATTATTGCATTGTGAATGATATGTTTTATTTAAAAATATACATAAATACCGTGTTCCTTGATATAGATTTAATATAAACGAACGCGAAATATAATTAAAAAGTATAATGAAACTGTATTGTATTATGCAAAATATGAAGCAAAACTCGATGATTCTTCAGTCATTTTTACTTTCTTTTACTTAGTGAAGGAAGTATTGTGATCTCGAAGAAAATTTCACTCAAATTTCGGTCTATATTTTAATTTTGCTCGCCCCCGAATGAATGTTGAGTAGTTTTTTCGACCTATCAGCACGTGCATATGTACCTACTAACATATAAACAGCCGAAATATCCTTTTCGACCATGCCCCAGTTAATAAGGATGAATTTTCTCGTAACGTCTGTATGTACGTATGTATGTACGTACGTATGTTTCTATGTATGTGCGTATGTATGTATGTCGCATAACTCAAAAACTATATGCCGTAGAAGCTTCTAGTTTGGTATGTAGGCTCTGAGGGTGGTCTAGTTGTGCACCTCCCCTTGTGGTTGCATTCGAATGTTCCCAAGGGGGTCTTTTACCCCTTTGTGGACTAAATCAATGTTAATTTCAATGCAAATTGAGTAATATGATTTGGTACAACCACTTGGTGATATATTGCCAAACTTTTGGTAGCCAAGTGTTTGCCGCCAAGTTGGCGACAAATTTGGTGAAAAAATGATTTTTTTTTAAAATTTGGATTCAATTTGGCGCTATTGGGCATATTTTGTGAAGAAATCACTTAATAATGTTAAAATTGGCGATATTTAGAAAATAAATCATTGAAAACATTATTTTGCATTGATTCGGGACAAACTGGGGGTGTAAATGTTTGAATTGTTACCTTGCTCACTCTAATGTACTATTTTAACACTTGAGTTATTTATTATGGAACTTAAACGTAAAAGGAAGTAGTGTGGCGTTCACATCAGATGTTTTAAAATTACTACAAATCAGTTAATGCTTTGTAATTTGCATGAAAACAAGAAATCACTTTGAGAAAAAGAGCGCTTGAAATGCTTGTTGTGCTGACGATTTTTTTTTATAGCACTATTAAAACAGCTGGGGATTAAACTACAAAAACTATCGTCTGTTAGTATGAAAGCAACTGTAATTAAAAGAAAACAAAACAATGAAAATAAAATCATTTCATTGCTGCATTTTTGTTTGTCGTCTGCCAAGTTTGGCTTGTGTATCTTTGAAATCGTGAAAAATATTGTCTGCTAGTGGAGAGAAACTTTATTTGAAAGAAAAAAACCTGGTATGGACCCCACAATACTTCCTTTTACGTGTAAATTTCTTAGTAGATGCCTGAAGTGTTTAAATAGTGCTTGGAATAAGCAAGATAACAATTCAAACATTTACGCCCCTAATGTACCACGAATAATGCAAAAAATGATTTACAACGATTCATTTTTAAAATATCGCCGATTTTAGCATCATTCAGTGGATTTTTCGTAAAATACCGCCAAAAGAGCTAAATCGAGCCCAAACTCATAAAATAATTTTTTTCGCCAAATTTGTCGCCAATTTGGCGATATGTTACCAAGTTGGCGACAAGCACTTGGCGACCAAAAGCTTGGCGATATATCGCCAAGTGGAAATGCCAATTTGTCTCACTCAATTCTGCATTGATATTAACACTGATTCACCCCAAAAATGAATAAAACACCCCCTTGGGAACATTCAAGTGCAACCAATGACCTCCCGTGACCTCCCATTAGGACACCCCTACTTTCGCTCAGTTTAGGTACAAAGGAAAACGGTTTTTGCGGCTTGATGCAAGTTTTGCACAGCGATTCATATTATGTTCATCCTGCAGACATGCAGATACTGCCGTTTACCTGCCCATCGTAACGAAAAATGCAGTTACTGCTAATTACCACTGGTTAAAAAACAGTTTTTTTTCATCGGAAACCAAAAAAAGATGCTTGTACCATAAAACTAATGTAGCATAGATTTCAAAAATGCAAAAAAATGAAAATCGAAAATTTTGCAGTTACTGCCCTTTACCTGCCCACGGCAGCATTGACCTGCAATGCTCAAAAGATGAATGTTTTTCAAGAGCAGACATTGATTGTTTTGTAGTTAAGGTTATTATGATCTTAAAAAAAACTGCGACCATTCCCTTAATTTGGCATTTGAGCTAATATTTAGAAAAGTGCCAATTTGAGTCCCAAGTGAATTTTCACCAGTATTTCAATAACTAGTTAAAAAAATAATTTTCCCCAGAAAGAAGATAAGTTCCTCTTTCATTTCATCTAATAACATCAGAAAAAAAAAAAAATTTTCATCAGAAAATATTGTGTTTATACATCAAAAATCAGATCGGTAACGTGTCCCAAGTAGCAAAGCTTAGCATGCAAACAGGTCATGCGCACTTTCTAACTTCCCAAAAAAACGCACTTGCACAAAAAACGATTCTATTTTTACCCCTTTGTTAATATTTTACTTCATTTTTGTTTTAATCGATTTCTGATTTTCTAGCTGATGCGAAATAAGCGTGTCCCAAGTTCCGCCGTCAGAGTGGTAACAATTAGGGATGCACCGATTAATCGGCGGTACCGATTAATCGGCCATAATCGGCCACTTTGCCGATTATTAATAATCGGTAAAATGTTGCCGATTAATCGGCGGAAAAAATATTTTTAAATATTATGTTTTAAAGTATAATTTTACCAAGAAATTTTGAGAAGCAATATTATCAACTGTAAATAAATAATTTTCAGCAATCCTTACTATAATATGTAGTATGAAAGTGTACAGAGTAAATACAAAACAAATAGTTCATTCAGTGCATAAAACTGAATTCTATATTAAAAGATAGCCCACACGGCTGATATTCATATGACACTATTAGGAATAATTAAATTCTTGAACTTTTAAATTGGAATACAAAAACATGAGTATTTCATAGTATTTATAATTAGTCAAATTATGGTCTAAATAAAATTACTTTTTATGTGCCTTGAAAAAGAAACTAATCTGAAAAATTTATAAACAAGAACTTTTTTTTTCAAACAAACGTACAACGCGTAGAAAGAGAGTGTAATGAGTAAAAATAAAACAAATTCCAAGAAGGTAATATAAAAAAAATAATCCTCACAGTTATTATAAATTTTTTAGTTAATTAATTTTTTCAGTTTTGAATAAATGCACACATAGAGACAATTTTGCTATATTTTTTGTGTGTCAATACTTTTTATCTTATCATAAAGCTTTTTGAAAACCTTTAATTCTCACAAAGAATGTCTTGATTTAGCGGCTTCTAATAATTGAAAAATAAATTTGAATTCAAAGATCTCCTAAATTAAAGTTCTCACACCAAAGTAATAAATAATTCCTATTTTTTCTTTTTACTTTCTTCTATATCTATTATATAGAAGAAAGTATTGGTTTCGTAAAAATTTTCGAATGTCGAATTTTGACGGATTTGCACGTTTTGAGGTGCGCTGAGTCCATTTCGACCATTTTTGGAAAATGTCTGTGTGTGTGTGTGTGTGTGTGTGTGTGTGTGTGTGTGTGTGTGTGTGTGTGTGTGTGTGTGTGTGTGTGTGTGTGTGTGTGTGTGTGTGTGTGTGTGTGTGTGTGTGTGTGTGTGTGTGTGTGTGTGTGTGTGTGTGTGTGTGTGTGTGTCTGTCTGTGTGTGAGTCTGTATGTGTGTGACCAGTTTTTGTGGCCGCGCTAGAGCAAAAACTACTGCATGAAATCGAACAAAAATTATTTCACATATGCACCACCATGTGAACTGGTGCACCTGACTTTGTTTAGCGAATTCCTCCAAGAGGGGTGGAGCAATCGCACGTGTTCTGCGCGTGGGTGATTGCTATATCTCAGGAAGTAACCGGCGGAATAAAACGAAAATTGGTCCATAGATAGACCCTACCGAGTACAGGTGCTGATTCAATTTGCGTGTCAATATCTCGAAGGGGGGTGGAGCAATCGCACGTGTTCTGCGCGTGGGTGATTGCTATATCTCAGGAAGTAACCGGCGGAATCAAACGAAAATTGGTCCATAGGTAGACCCTACCGAGTACAGGTGCTGATTTAATTTGCGTGTTAATATCTTGAAGGGGGGTGGAGCAATCGCACGTGTTCTGCGCGGGGGTGATTGCTATATCTCAGGAAGTAACAAGCGGAATCAAACGAAAATTGGTCCATAGATAGACCCTATAGAGTACAGGTGCTGATTCAATTTGTGTGTCAGTATCTTGAAGGGGGTGGAGAAATCGCACGTGTTCTGCGCGGGGGTGATTGCTATATCTCAGGAAGTAACAGGCGGAATCAAACGAAAATTGGTCCAAAAGTAGACCCTATTGAGTACAATCGCTGATTCAATTTGTTTGTCAATATCTCGAAGGGGGGTGGAGCAATCGCACGTGTTCTGCACGAGGGTGACTGCTATATCTCAGGAAGTAACCGGCGAAATCAAACGAAAATTGGTCCATAGGTAGACCCTATTGAGTACAGGTGCTGATTCAATTTGTGTGTCAATATCTCAAATGGGGGTGGAGCAATCAAAAGTGCTTATTTTGTCATTGCACCTACTGTATCTCGGGAAATATTGCTGCGATTTGAATGAAATTTGGAATAACACTAACCCAATATGGAAGCAAGCATCGATTAAATTTTGGCGCCAATCGCCCCAGGGGGAGGGTGGGGTGATTTTTGCGCTTAGTCAACAATGCGAAAAATTAATTCATTAAAAAAATCGCTTTCACGCTATTTAATTATCAAAACAGCTGAAAACTTTCAATGATTTGAAATTTTTAACTGTTGCCAATTTCTTTTTACTAACAAATAAAATGTTTGCAATTAATCTAAACAAGGCTTTTGCAATGATTTCCAATTTCGCTCATTGATTCTGCATTTGCAGGGCTATTACGATAATTGGGAAATTGTAGCTGTCTCCAATTACTTGGGCGAGTACGTATTTTATTTTGTAACCGGAATTCATAAGATAGATATAGAAGAAAGTTTCGTGACGGCCACGACAGCTAGTTTTAATTTCATGTCTAGTTACCATAATTAACAACGTGTTAAATATGTTATGTGTGAACGTAATTTTATTAACAATAATATCGGCTTAAAGGTTTAAAAATTGGTTTACTGAACTTGAATAAAATTTTGAAATTATCTTGGGAGAGTAAGAAAAAAATAATTTTTTTTCTCAAAAAAAAGTAGTAACTATTTCTAAAATCGGAATCGTAAAAGAAAGAAAAAGAAAAAAAACAGTGGTGATGATATTGGTAGCATTAAAAATAATCATTTTGATCATTAATCGGCTTGGCCGATTAATCGGCCGATTATCAATAGCCGATTAATCGGTAATCGGTAATCGGCCAATATGCTTATCGGTGCATCCCTAGTAACAATAACTTCCGATCTATGTTTAGGCTCCCAAAATCATTTCCTGCACCTATACCATGTGATACTGAGTACCTGGTGGAAAGTTTTATCGAATCGTAATTAAAAATTTGCATTTCTGCATCTAAAATTGTAGGTAAAATTTTTTAAAGTGATTTTATAAAATGTGTGTCATTTGAGTCATCAGATCGGTAACACGCTTTAAAATGCGCAGTTTTTATTATTTTAAAAATTATTTTATATATAAGTATAGTCCTTTGTTACAAGTGATCGCATTAAACCACGTGTTTGATTTTGGTTTAATGCGATCGACTCGGAAATAAAAAAAAAACTTTGTCAGTTTGTCAGAGCGGTAACATTGAAAAACAGCAAATATGTTACAGAACTAACTCACACGTTTCAGAATTATAAAAAGCAAAAATCATACTTTAGCCATATATATTGAATATTTTTGTTCTTAAAAAATGAAAAGCAATGAGTTTTACTACAATTGCTTCATTTGTAGTTTGTATGACCTAACAATAGAAGTTAGTAAAATAAGAAAAACTGACACTGCAGAAATTAAGTTAATTAATTATTATTATTTTAATTTATTTATTTATTTATTTTTATTTATTTATTTATTTTTTTTTTTTGGTGCTTCAATTTCTCATAACTTTGCTAAATAACTAGATAATAACTAGCATGCTAAATTTGAATTTCTGATCAAGAAATTAAATTTCCTGCAACTAATTAAAGAAAAGCAAGCAGCAGAGTTGTGTGTTGAAAAAGTTGAAGTTGTGTGTTGTTTTAAAACAAAACAAATGTTTTATTAGCTTGGATTTGGTAATCTCATAATTTATTTTATCTAAAAACCTTATCGCTCATTTTTATTTCCAAGAAATGCTTTTTCATAATGAAATTTGATTTTTTAGCCTAATATATATATTTTAATATAATTATCTTAATTCTATGTTAAAAATGCAAGGAAATGATATCATATTTAGAGATGTTAACGAAGACTGAAAGCATAAACTCAAATATGTAGCTTATATTAGCATCAGATCTGTAACATTCATCAGATCTGTAACAGATTAAAAGTGAGTATTCTAAGGAGGGGGTAAATAACTTCCTCGACCTCCCCCCTTTTATTTTCTTGCATTTAGACCCAATTTAGACTTAAAATCCAATACTAGTTTTTTTCTGCAAAAAAATTTTTTTTTTCAGAAAACTCCAACTTCAAATTGGCACTTTTCTAAATATTGGCTCATTTGTTGATTTATGTATTTTGATAAGTAAATAAAATTGCAAACAAATGAAACCATTTTTACCTTTTGTTACATTTTTTTTTCTATCTTTCAAACAGGTTAGCTGTTTCTAATCAACTTGTCATAGCAATTCCACATGACAATAGGCATGTGCGTTTATTTGACCTGAATGGTGTGCGATTAGCAAGGTTACCAAGAAGTAATCGTCAGGTAATTATTTTTTTCCTTATAAGAAGCGTCTTGATTGTAATTCTGTAAACAAAGTAACTGTAATATGAAAAACCATTTATTATGCTTAAACTATTCTAATTTCCAGATCAATCTCACTTCTCAATTAAAAAAAAAAACTCTGCTACATAATGTTCTGCAGCTTTCTAAATTCAATTACTATTTGTTCTACCAGATGCAATTACTACATAGGAGCCTCAGTGGAATGAAAACGAAATTTGTGGGACTGATTTGATGTCAACAGGGTGAAACTTAACATGTTTCTTTTTCTAATAGACAGAACAAAGCTTTGTTTGGCTAAATCATGAGGTGTGATTTGGCCTATAATAATTAATGTTGTGAATAATAATTTTACAATTTTAATTACATAAAATATTGTCCTTTAAGTTATACACAATTATACCACAGAATAAAATTATATTTCAATAAATGAATGCATTTTGAAATCTTGGAATCAGAAACTGATCAATAATTAACAGTATGTTCCATTCAACTTGCTTAAAAAGAAATAAACTATATTAAGTTACATTTAATTAATAATTATATGAATAACTTTAGCTGCTTTGACATGAAAATGTGGCTTTCTTTAAGCGTTTCTAGGGTTAAAAATTATTTTTTTTTAAAAGATAATTTATTAGGTCATAATTTCTTTAAAGTCATGTTTTATTGTCGGTGTAAAATTTCAGTTTTTGTTAAATGTATTAATCTGTTGCCAAAATTTAACCCATTTTCTGGAGATTGATAAAGAGCATTAATTATTGTCCAGGATCATAAAACATACTGAGAATTAATAAAAAGTAAATTGAAGCTGAATTTCTATATTTTTTTAAAGCAAAATATGAGGACTGTACTATTTCTGGTGCATCTACTTTTGACGAAACATATCAAGTTTTTATTTCATTTGTTACTTTAAAGAAAAGCCTTATTTTTTATTCAGTACTTTTAGAAGTAAGCAGTAACAGTTCCAAAATTGAACATGTTAAATACTTTATTAGAAATATAAATACTAAATGATAAGCAACGTGAGGAAGAATGCATGTACATGACTAACAATTTAATTTAACTTCAAAATGTTTATATTAAGTTTGCATATATATATTGTGTAATATCAAGATATAATGTAGACAGCAACTAATTTCTAGTAAAATTATTCTATGGATTAATAATTGTTCATATATCAGTCGGTCTTATAAACCTCAACTGTAGAACATGCTTTTCATATTCTAAATAATGGTTCACATTTTGTATTTACAATAAAAATTGGAAATGTTTGGTTTTCTGGTATACTATTATATAAAAAAAAAATAATACTTAAATTAGTGAAATTAACCTTTTGGATCCGGACTGTTCATATAGAAATTTTTCTTTCGACCCAGGTAGTACGACAGTTGAACCACAGATTTCTTTTCCATTGAAAAGAGAAGGTATAAACTGTCATACCAGACGTATGAAACCTTAAAAAAATCCCCCGCTCTAAATGGTTCGAGTGAAAATTTCAACCCTGCCCTCTAAAAAAAAAAGACTTATGGTACAACATGCAGGGGTGATTGTGAGTTCATGAAAAAATACCTGAAAGTTTTAAAGAGAAAATTGTGTGGGAGGGGGACATTAAAAAAAAAAAAAGAGCCCCTATCTATTAAGCACACCTAGTTTTATAAGTTATGCATATTTACTAATTAATTTTTAAGATGAAGGCATCAAATTAAAAAAGGATGCAAATACAATAATTTCTTATAGTTAAAAAAAAATTAGAATGGCATATTAACATTTCTATCCGATGAATATTATTAGTAATTATCGGTAAAATCACCGAAAATTCGAAAAAGAAAAAAACAAAGGAAGGTGGGAAGATAAGAGCATAATTAAAAATATTTTATTTCCGGTATTTTCGAACTTGAAAATACCAGAATCGATCATGAAAATACCGGAATACAATCACCCCTGAACATGTGTACCGCCCGGTTCCTAAAGGTTAACTTTAAAATGTGAGACAGTAAGCTAAACATATTGTACAACACTAAGAATATTAAAGCATATGAAGTATTGTATCACATCGTATGCATTCAATACTAAAGCCCCAATATGTGCAGCAGCCGAAGTTTCAATATTCGGTGCTTCGACCAAACTGCGCTTCGTGCCATCTCTACTTTCTACCAATACATAATTTGATCAAAAACGAGTAAATTATAATAGTGATAGTCTTTGAAATATAGACATGGTTTTTAAGCACCCAATATATTAGGGATTAATAATTAAGGAGTATCAAAACAAGAACTAAAAAGCATTTTTTCTTGCAGGGTCATCGGCGTATGGTTTGCTCTGTGGCATGGCTGGATGATGCCCATTCTAAACCATGCAATCTATTTACATGCGGTTTTGACAGACTGGTGTTTGGATGGCGGGTGGCATTCCCTAATAAAGATGATGCAAAAATCGGCACAACTAAGGCTGGCTAGGATCCAGTGCGTTTGGATAAAATTGAGGGCATTTTTTTACTGTGATGAACATATTAGTGTCTGTTGGATATTTAAATAGACTTGTATATATAAATAATATATTGCATGGATTAAAACAGTTTACAAAAAAAAAGAATAAAGTTAGATGACTGCATTAATTTCAATTCAGATTCAAAAATATATAAATTTTCACATGTTAAGTCACTCAAATGCCAAATTGTAAATTGTTCTATGTTGTGATTCTGAATGTAAGTATTATGTAAATTTTTAAAACATATTGTATATATGATCCAGTATACATATTAAAGTTATAATCAAAAATTGGATGCTTTTTTTTTCTTAATTACATATATATTAACTGATTTTGTAAGTTTTGAATTTTAGTACAATTAAAGATCCTTCAAAGAATGAGGTTTATTAGTTAAAAGAATATGGTAACAAAAAAACTTTATTTTCAACTTATGGCGGATAGTACGTAGGAAAATTTATTTCCCCTGATTTGTAATTTTTTCGAAATTCCGTTATATTTCGATGATTGATGAAATTTTCTGCCCGATTTCCCAGTTCAATCACCACCCTGTAATAATCAGGGCTGCGGAGTCGGAGTCGGACTGATTTCGGACCAAAGGAGTCGGAGTCGTTGAAAAACATGTCGACTCCGACTCCGACCACCTCCGATTTGGATGAAATTTTATGGAGGTGAAAACATATCTTTGAAACTAACAGATACAAATTTTCAGCGTCCAATATCCAAATCCTAAGCATTTAGGATCATTAAAAAGGGCTTCAAAATGGCGGGTCTGCTTTGTGAAACGATGTTTGGGCTTATGCAAATGAATAAAAAAATATTTGCAGCAAAGATGCAATGTGTTAAAATAAAGTCTGGCCATTTAATAAGAAAAGGATTAGTTTTACGGAGTCAAATGACAAGAGCGGCACTTGTCTTTTGCTCTGGAGAAAATTCACTTTTTGGGAGGTCACAGTGACCTCCGATAGTTGAGGTAAATGTGGTGAAATTACCTGCGAGAATTCTTGAGAAAATTGAACTTTTTGAGAGGTCACAATGACCTCCCATGACCTCCAACTGGGATACCCAAGCTTGCTACCCCCCTAAAGTGAGTCCTGGCTACGACTATGAATAAAAATGAAAATTTTAAAAATGGACTTAATATTTCAACCTTTGTTTAGGGATTTTCGCTCTTCACATTTAGGTAAAAAAAAATAAATAATAAAAAAAAGCAGGAGTCGGAGTCGAAAGTTTTAAAATCCCGGAGTCGGAGTCGACCATTTTTCCTTCGACTCCGCAGCCCTGGTAATAATATCATTTTCATGAGTCATGTGGTAAAAGTGCATCTTTTATTTTCGTTATTTTTTTTTCTATTATCTAACATTAGAATCTCCATAATTCCAGTCATTTGGAAACCTCTAAAAATGAACCGTCGCTGGAATTTTTTTTTTTTTAAATTAAACTCAGGAGCTTAACCCATTTATGCCCAAGTTTCTTTTAACAATTTTTTTTCCAATTTTTGTCTGCTTAAAACTCTTACTTGGAATGGTTTACTGTAGGTTTACATACATTTTAGGCGTAAAATAGATCGCCGTTGCCATATTTATTAAGTTATTTAACGTCCTGTTTATGGGATATTTTGCAGATATGTGAACAAAATACGACCTTACTAGACTTTACTTTTGCAAAGTAACATTACAGAAGTCATCTGTGATCAACTTTAAGCAAATCGTTTGAAAATAGTTTAATTTTATGAAAAATGAGTTCCCAAAAAAAACTTACTTTCTGTGGGCTACCTATGCTGGATCGTTGCTAGGCTGATTTGTCTGAAAATAGCTGTCAATAAATAAACTCTGATGTCCAACTAGTGGTTCTATCTGGTTTTCTCAAGAAGGACCATTTAACTTGCGAAAAACAGCTTTATTAAAATGATATACCCATCCAGGTTTTTGTATGCAGTAACTAAATTTGGCAGGGAGATATTTGGGCACCCGGGAAGGATCATAGGGTGGTTTTTGAGCGGGAAAAAAGTACCGATCCATTTAAATTTCGAATAAAGAACTTCAAAATGGCTCTATCTAGCGAAATGCTTATCGGATCTTCTCGATCTTGGTCTCATCTGAAAGAACGCAAAAAATACCTGTTAGGAAACTTTCCTTCCAACGGTTTTCAAAACTACTAATCGATATCTCTACCCTGAAGAAAGATATGGGCATTTGAAAATATCCATTTTAAATTGGGTTCATAAAAATCGCCTGCACAAGCGTGAAATAAATTAAATAGGGTGAAATAAATTGTTGATGAGAAAAGGGTGTTGCCATTTTTTCTTGAACAAAAACAAATAAAATTCTTGCTTTTGCTTTTCCTGTAGCGGGGAATTAAAACTTTTTTGGAGATAGATTCATTTTTCGTACTGCACAAAATGTCGACTTTAATTTTATTCTCAAGGTATACTGGGCAGGGCCGGGCCACACAGCTAGTATAAAAATAAAAAAGGAATGTTATACTATTACATTATATTGTATTTGATCCGTTAATGTATCACATAATATTGCATCACTTTGTGGTTATTTTAATAAAAAATGAACGATATTAATATGATTAATATAAGTTTTATATTGAAAATGCCATGGTCAAAAAAAAAATCGTATTTTTAAAACAAAAATCGAATATCTATCATATATATCAACAAAAAAAAATGGTACTTTCATAAAAACAATATTAAAAAATCAATAGTTTGAAACCAAAATTACTCGTAAAATAGACTGCTTAACTGATTTGTATGAGCATTCCATAAGAAACGACTTTTTAGTGGTATATAAACTCATTTTCAGCCATTTTTCGGGTTCGTTAAATTACAAAATAATGTCACACCCGAGTATTACTCCGGGTATTTTTTTTTTTTTTTTTTGAGTGCATCGTATTGTTATACCCGAATATATATCGGGAGATGTTTATTTCGGCTTCATCTCTTTATCAAACCCGACTGTTTCTCGGGTTTGTGCTTGGAAGTGTTTCCAGTTATACCACACAAGACTAAATTACTGAAAGGTATTCACATTTATTTATTTTTTAGAAAATAATTTTTTTTCATTTTTAGGAAATAATGCTCCACTAGAAGCGAACTCTACAACTGCAATGTTGACTGGCAGCTGCCTCGGGCAAATATGCAGTGGCTACAAAACTTTAAATATTTTACTCATGTGCTTCAAAGTATCGATTTTTAACTGCCAAGTTTGTTTTATTTTGTATTAAACATTTGATTTTTGCAATAAAAAAATTTGACAATTTGTGCACCCAAATCATCAAAATAACTTGACAGTTAGTTAATGGGTTAAAATAATCATCAAACCAAAGTGGTTGGGGGGGGGGGGGAGGCTGAGACTTTTACAACAATAAAGTTGATATACTTGCACAAAAATAGGTAGTAAGACAAAAATTCTGGATTGGGTCCTGAGCAAGTATCTATATATAAACTAGATCCTTTTAAAAATTATAATATACGTACTTGGCAGGAAGTGTTCAGGCTTGTTCATGTAAGAAAAAAAAGAATTTTCTTTGTATGTGTGCAAGATTAAACAAAATAATTCAAAATTTTCTCTTGGCCTAATTTCATTTATTAGCCATTACCTTTTACATCTAAATGGGTGGTAACATGAGATGAAAAATGGAATAAAATTATACAATAAAAAATTGTACCGAAACATAAATGGTTCAGGGTCATAGACAATTTAATTACACCTCAATGCAAATAAAATTTGATTTAGAAGGTAAGTTCGAATTCATTTTGTTCAACTGGTTTTTTCACCCATTTGCCCAGTCCAGCAGTTTCAAAAGAGTCTATAAATGCCTTTTTAGCTACTTCATAATCTTTTACAGACTTTTTATAAGCAGAATAAATAGTCAGAGATGGCGCTACATAATTTTCTACGTGGCTTAAACGATCATAAATATTCATGAAGCGTTGGAAGTATGCCCTTTTACATAAGCGCGACATCTGACCATTTTCTTGTTTTCCTGTTGTTGCATTAACGACTTCAGCTCGCCCCAAACCAGATGTCCAGTTTACGCTGAAATTTGGGGATTTTACAAGGTGCCTCAATTCTGGACTTGTAGTACTAGACATCTTCGGCTTGTGCAACTGATATCTCGGGGGCAAGTTCTTTAAGCTCCCCTCAAAGCGGGCAAATAATGCACGTCGCATGTGACTAGGATGAAACAGACCACCTAGAACGATGCTATGTAGATATATGGGTTCTATAAAATGACTAAGCAGAGCTCCTTGCAGCCCAAGAACTGTCCAGGAGGCTATCTTGTCTGAACAAGACATGGTAAGAAGTCTTTCTTGGCCTGGCATTATACCATCCCATGTTTGAATGGACGTACCGGGTTTCACAGGAATAGTTCCTTCTCCAGATTCTATTTTGGTGCGCAAAACACCGCGTGAATTTCGATTGGGATGCCGGTCTGCGTCAATTACTTCCTCTTCATGGGGAGAAAAGATTCTTGCATCACCACAAGGGGCAGTACTAATGTACAAATGAAACTTGATATTAGGCTTCAATTTAAAACCACTTTTTTCACTCTTCATAAATATGGACTGATCACCTTCCCCTTCTAGATGTAGTTCTAAATTTGTGTAGAAGAAATCTTTCAAACACCTGCGAGATATGATTTCCGCATGACAGTCATTAAGATTTGCACCAACCATACTAATATGTTCTCCATTAACGCATTTTGTTCCCGTCCCAAACCCAATCAGTTGCAGATCCTCCATTGCCTCGTCTTTCGTCATGGCAATGCCGGCGATTACTTTCCACTTAGCATTATCTGGGTTCCCAGTCATCACTTCATTAAATGTGGTCATCAGGGCTCTTTGAATTTTGTCAGCAGTGGCTTGAGGAAAATT